>JADRCD010216568.1:10527-39512 GCA_019843815.1 Montemys delectorum
AAACAAACAAACAAAAAAGGCCTGTCTCTGAAGAGAACATTGGAAGCTGAGCACAGCCAGCGCGTTCTATACCCTGGCCCTCTGTCCCTTCGTGCCGTGAGACCAATGCTCGAGTTCCCCTCTCCGCAGTTGGCAAGAGCTGGGACAGATTGGGACTGTGTGCACATGCTCATGCCTGCTGAAGGTAGATGTAACATTTCCATATCATTCAAAGGCACTCCTGGGCAGAAGTGGGCAAGCACTCTCTGGGAAGATGGAGAACATGATGAAAAGAAAGAAAGAAAACAGAGACAACTCCAGGTGGAGAGAAGATGAACGTTCCGGAATGAGGGAATATTAGATATCTGAAAAAGGTCCAGAGAGAACTTGTTCCTGTAGTCATACAGAGCTGGGAATTAGCTTATCTGGAGCTCCTCTTGAAATCTTCAGCAGGAGGAGGGTAGGTTTCCTGTTGTTTGTTGGGTTTTATTGGTGGTGTTTTGGTTTGGTTGGTTTGGTTTGGTTTGGTTTAGTTGTTTTGTTGTTCTTCGGTTGGATTATTTTATTTTTGTTTGTTTTGTTGTTGTTTTGTTTGGTTGGGGTTTTTGGTTTGGTTTGGTTTGGTTTGGTTTGGTTTGTCTGTTTGGTTTTGTCTAGGAATTGGCACACTACACCTCTGAAGCTTCCGGTTATCTCCCGTTTCTGCCTATGCGCACAGCACCCTGTAAGAACCCTGCTCATTGACTATTGAGGTTTTTTTATTGTTGTTGTTTTTTTTTTTAGTTAACAACTTTTCGCATTAGTGTCAAACCTATCCATGAGGAAATTAAATATATTCTGTGTGCCTTCCGTGGGAGAAATGTCTGGGAAGCCTGGACCTTATTTCCTCTGCTATTTGCCTCGTGCACCTTTCTGTAAGATCTCCTCTGCTTTTGCTTGTGATCCTTCACTCTAATCAAGCACAGCTAAGAGGGCAACCTTATGACTAAACCCTGGTGATCCCAGCAAATCAGCAAGCATTGAAGTGAGCATAGGGAACCCCTGCCCCCACCCAACTGGCATCCAAACAGGATGCTCTAGGACAATCCTGACTCACTGAAATACGGTTTAAAAAAAAAAAAAAAAAAAAAAACACTTGAAAGGAAAAACAAGTCTGTAGAGGCAGAAGGTGACACATGTTTCATGCCTGGATACCTTGGGAGTTCCCCGGCATAAGGAACAGCTGCTTCCCTGTGTGTGTTGTGAGCTGCACATTCTCTGTGGAGTTTTGAGGTAATCTATCATCATCCATGACAGTTGAAGGTATGAAAAGGCTGCAGTGTGTGATGAAAGCTTTAGATAAACTGTGTGTGTGGGGAGGGCGGATTCAAACTTTCTGCCACTCTTTTCTCCACCCCAACTGTGTTGTACCACAATAACCAACACCCCTTATGCTCCTCTTGGAATCTGCCTTGGAAATGGTCCTAGGATTGTCCTAGAGCTTCCTCATAGAAGGCACAATTCCCCACCAAGTCCTGGGAGATCATTTTCCTAAATGACAAATAAAATGAATAGCTTCGAGTTATCTAGATGTATGCTAACAACTGATGTAAAATATTCTGTGCCTGTAACTTCATTTGAATCAGAGAAAGCTGCAAAGGAGAGAGTGCCCCAAGAGCACAGTAGCCTTCTGCGGCGACTGGTGAACTGAAATGCAAACTATTGAGTGTGGAAAACAAAACCCGTCTCCAAAGCTGGACGGCTTTACTGCAATTTTTACTTGTGGAAGCAGCAGGAAGGAGGAGAGAACATGGAAAGACATAGAGTGGCTAGGGACACTCTTAGAATTTTAAAGTCTTTTTAAAAAAACTTTTAAAAAAATTATACATACATATTTGTGCCGGTATCAACATATGTCACATGTGGGTGCTCTCAGAGGCCAAAAGATGTCATCAGATCCCCTAGAACTGGAGTTACAAGTTGTGAGCTGCTTTGGTGTGAGACCGTAGGAACTGAACTCAAGTCATCTACAAGAGCAGCCATCTACAAGATCTTAACGACTGATCATCTCTCCTACTCTACTCCAGAATTTTAATGAATCTCTTTGCTTTGCTAATAAACTCCCAAACTCAGATCTCCAACCATGAGAAAGACTGGAGACTTTTGACCTGGTGAACATACTTTTTTTTTTCACTTAACATTTTATTGAATCTTTGTGAGTTTCACATCGTGCACCCCAATCCCATTCATCTCCCTGTCGATTTGTACCACCTTCTGCCCTTGCAACCTCACTCCCAAAAGAAGGAAAAAAATCTCCCTGTGGAAGATGTCATGTGTTATAGTGTACCACGCAGTATCCCCTTTTGTCCACACTTCTTACTTGCAAATGTTCATTGCAATGACTCATTGGTCTGGCTCAAGGCCTCTGGCTTGTGGTACTGTCAATACTGGATCCTCACAGGGACTCCTCTTGGATATTCTGTTGTTGCCCTGTGTCATGGAGATCCTGCTGCTTGGGATGTGTAGCATCAGCCCCTTCACATGCTCCCAGCATTTCATGGGTGGGGTAGATAGATGTTGGAGTGAGCCAATTCAAAGCCCTAGATCTGGGCCTGGGTTGTAGCTGAACTGGTCAGTGTAGAGAGCTGCCCGAACCTCGCCCTAAAGATGGCACCGGCCTCTGCTCCTTGCTGGAGCGCTAGAGTGATAAACAACACCTGAGTGTTGAGTAAGAACAAATAGATACCCTTCGGCAGCTAGCACAAGTAGGCTGCCAGTGGAAATATCCTAGCTTGTGTGTGACTTCCATTCAATATCAAAGTATTACTCAGGCTGCTAATCTCTCTCGATAGTTGTTTCAATATCTTACAGGTTTTGAAGATCTCATAAATGGTCTGAGATTGGCTATCGTCAGTGTCAACTCTACGAGGGTGGATGCAGGACTGACTGATGGATTATCATCTTGGATCGCCTCTGCCGTGAATCATCTGAAAGAGTGGGCGGGCATGGGTGCTCTTTTAGCCCTATTGCTGATTGTCTGTTTCACTGGTCTCTGGTGTTTGTGTAAGATAAGGATTATTCAGAAGCGGAATGCAGCCATGGTGGTTCAAGCATTTACAGCCATTGAGGCAGGGCAGTCTACCCAAGCATGGCTTGCTGTCATGCAGAAATAATTGTCCATTGACCTCTGGGTTATGGGCTCGTCGAGTTCGGGATGCGAGGCTTAGCACTGCACTTGAGGTATGCCGCCTGCAGCTAGCAACCTCAAGAAGAGCATGTCTGATTGCATACAGGTTGATGCCCCAGAACCTGTCTCTGTGGAAAAGGCATCAGACGGGTCTGGCCCTCCCTGGGAGACATGAAGCCTGAGGAAGGGTAGTACAATGTCCCTGTATTTCTTCACATTTCAGAAATCAGACCTCTGTTCTTGCCTGTTTCACTGTAAAACAAAAAGGGGGAACTTTAGAGAGCTGCCCAAACAGCGCCCTAAAGATGGCGCCGGCTTCTGCTCCTTGCTGGAGAGCTAGAGTGATAAATAACACCTGATTTGGCTGTGCTTGTTTGCCTGGTTTGCTTCCGAGTTTGGCAACCTATCTGCATGCACCACGTGGCCTACTGAGATAGGCTTGGCGTAGAGCATTTAAGGGCCTGGGGTGTTCCCCTCGGGTCAGGAGATCAGTCAGGAGATCAGTCAGGAGATCAGTCAGGAGATAGTCAGAAGATAGATAGATAGTCAGTCAGTCAGTCAGTCAGTCAGTCAGTCAGTCAGTCAGAAGATTAGTGAGAAGATTAGTCAGTCGAGAAGTCAGTCAGTCAGTCAGTCAGTCAGTCAGTCAGTCAGTCAGTCAGTCAGAAGAAAAATTTCCGGACAAGGTTCCTGAATAAACTGCTTTAAGAAGAGCCCTCCAGTCACGGCTTTCCTGCTGGGGGAGGGTCTCGACAAGTCAGCCTGTATCCACAGCACTAGGGTAAGCTATCCAGTACTGCCCTGGCTAGCTCACCCAATGCTGCAGCAGGCAAGAGGTAGGGTCAGCTCTCCCTCTATCATGCCCTGGGGCTAGCTCCAGTGTTTGTCACTTGGAGTTGGAAGTTGTTATGGTCCTCTGTTACTGTCTAAAAAAAAAAAAGCTTTGTGGCTGTAATTGTTTAATCTTGAATCCACCAATCCCAATTCTGACAGTGGCTCTGTGGTGAATTTTAGCTCTAGGACCAGGTGTAATGAGCTCCCTAGAGCAGTGGTTCTCAGCCTTCCTAATACTGCAGCCCTTTAGTACAGTTCCTCATGTTGTTGTGACCCACAACCACAGAATTATTTTGTTACTACTTCCTAACATAACTGTGCTAGTGTTACGAATCATAATGTTAGTATTTGCTATGCATGGTATCTAATATTCAACCCCTATGGTTCAACGACCCGCAGGTTGAGAACCACTGCTCAAGCGTAAGCAATGAATGTGGTTCAATGAATAAGATTCTAACTTGGGAGCCAGTTCAGATGGGGACAGCCCTCTGGGGAGACATAAGCTAGGAAATAATTATGGATTCTGACTGGATGACATGGTAAGGGAAGAGGCCTTACTCTCTGATAGGACCATCTGAAATTGAGCGACTGTCTACCCCTATACTTCTGACATAGAAACCAGTTGTCTCCAAGCAAGTGACAGCCACCAGAAGTCACACCTCCCAATGCCTGTGACCTCCACCACTCCTGGTGGACTGGAATCCTACCTGCTCTGGGAATGTGACCTCTATAGCTCAGGCAAGCATTAGATGCGGCTTGCTGCATGGATTAATGGCTTACCTCTAGTATCCTTTTCTTCAGGTCACACAGCTTTGATGGAAGTTTGATAATCCAAGGCAACAGTTACCAAAAAGAAACTCATCTATTCCAGGCTGCCCATGAGATAAATGATCAGAACAAAGCAGGGGGAAGTTTTGTCAACTCAGTTTCAAGCTTTCTGAAAATTCAGGATTCTGTCCTGACTGATAGTTGAACATGATGTGCCTTTAGGCTAAGTAGAATGTTGTAGTTTAAATGGGAACCCCACTCCATCCCACCTCACCCCATACACGTGTTTGAACAGTTGGTCCAAAGCAAGCTGCACTGTTGTGGGAGGTTATGGGACAATTAGGAGGTGGAGCCTGCCCAGAGGAAGTGAGTCCTGACTGCAGATGGGATGTGATCAGCTAGACTCCTGCTCTTGCCACCAATGCCCTCCTTACCTACTTCCTCTCTTCCCCGCCATTATGGAACTATTCCCAGGAAGCATATGCTAAAATAAACCCTTCCTCCTTAAGCTGTTTCTTGCCAGGATTTTGGTCATGATAATGAGAAAACTAACCAGGAAGTTGGATCTGAGAAGTTGCTCTCGCTATGATAAACCTGGTCATGTGGTTCTTTGGCCTATGGAACAGATTTATGGGAAGAACGTGTGTGGTGGTTTGAATGCTCTCTTAGGAGGTGTAGCCTTCTTGCAATAGCTGTGGCCTGGTTGGAGGAAGTGTGTCACTGTGTCGGCAGGCTCTCAGAGTTCCTAGTAGTCAAGCTCTGCCCAGTGCTGAAGAGACTCCCCTTCCTGGCTGCCTGCAGAAGACCATCTTTCCTGGCTGCCTTAGGATCAATAGCTAGAATTCTCTGCTCATCCAGCCATGCCTGCCTGGCCACTGCCATGCTTCCCGACTTGATGACAATGGACTGAACCTCTGAAACTGTAAGCCAGCCCCAATTAAATATTGTCCTTTATAAGAGTTGCCTTGGTCACAGCAATGGAAACCCTAACTAAGACAATGTGGAAGAGTTTGCAGCTTTGGACTAGAAAAATCCCTGGAGTGCTTGTAACTAGTGCTTACAAGAGTCATTCTGGCAGAAGTATAGAAGGTTACAATCCCAAGAAAATTCGGGCAGTGGAAACCTAGCTTATGAGGTCTCAGGGAACAAGAATGCTATCAGAAACTGTGCTAAAGAGTGTCTTTCCCAGTTCCTTTTCCTACTCCTGTGATGAGATATCCTGACAGACCTACTTAAAGGACAAAGGGTTTATTTGGCTCACAGTCTGAGGACACAGTCTGTAGTTACAGGATGTCCTGATGGCAAAGGCTCAAAGGCAGCGAGACAGGAAACAGAAGGGTGAGAGAATTCTTTCAGCTCACTTGTGCCACCTACACAGTTCTATAACTAACACCTACTACCTTCCCTTTGCCAAGGAAGATCGGGTGACTCGAAAGCTTCAGTTTGGGATGCGACCGACCGGCAGAGAAACAAGCTGATGGCACTGGACCTGTGCCATCACAGATGGCTCAGATCTGTGCTCTTGTGGTGCTTACAGACCTGTGTTCATTTCCCAGCACCCAACTGGGACAACTCACAATTGCCTGTGAGTCCAGTGGATTCAAAGGCTACTTCTGGCCTTCATGGGCACAAGACATGTACATGGTGCACATATATATGCATGCACACACTCACACATATACATAAAGTAAGAAGAAATAAATCTTGAAAAAGGAGAGAAACTCAGGAAGACTCACTTCCTAAAACCCATACAGACGCATTGTATTAGCTATTTTTGCTTCACAGTGAACAAAATACCTGGTGTAGGCAACTTGAGGGAGGGTTTCTTTGAGCTCACTCTTTCATACATTTCATTGTGTCACATGAGTGGGCATAGAGAAACAGAACAAAACACACCATGGTGGAGAGGATTCGGGGGGGGCACTGGTAGTAGAAAGGGGGTCATATACCCCCGATGCCCACCCTTAGAGACCTATGTCCTCAAATGAGGATTTTTGAACTCATCAACGTTCCATAGTAAAAGGAGACAGTTCCACACAAACCCTTCTCTTAGTTTCTAGAACTTCCCAGAATAGTGCTGCCAGCTGGGCTGAAGCATCCAGGACAGGACCCTGTGAGGGAAACTTCAGACTCAAACAGTAATAAATGCTTATGGGTAAGCAAGTAAGGCTGGAAGTGGGGTGTAGCTTTGTGGAGTTTGCTGCGGTATCAGCTTCCCTAGGTCAGCTCCTCAGCCCACACTTCCAGCGTTCCCATCCCTGAGCCTCTTGCCCACCTTACTCTGCACACAGGGCACTGTTTCTCCTCACACTTCATGTGTATCTTGTTGTCCCATATGTCCCACTTCCTGGCTCTGCTCACCTCTCGGTGTCCTGGGAGTAAATGGAGTGTGGCAGATGTTTCAGCCTGACTAACCTGTGAGATGGTGAGATCAGAGACGCTATGAGAAAGCCATGTCCTAACAGCTACGCTTTCCCTACTTCATGGTTTCACACAGGCTACTCTACTATTCTGTGAAATATATGAAAATTTATTTAAAACTTTGCAAAGTCACTATACTTAAAGAGCCCACTAACCTAGTCACATATCAGAAGGTAGAAGCTTAAATACTGGATGATCCTTGAACTATATACCCTCATTGAGGCTCTTATATATTATTCTACATCCAACAGTGATTTTGTAGTGTGTGCTAACCAGTTCCCTATGTCTACTGCAACATTATCTAAGGAAGCAAATTTATATTAAAAGAGAGTATCTGTAAAGTAGTACTTCTTGCCTTGTTATTCTAACTTGATCTTCGGTTTTGGATATGAGCAGCCAATATGGAAAGCATGAATCTAAAATCCCAGAGGGTCTCCATGTTCATTTTGTGCACTGCACTAGCTTGTTTTATGTGTCAACTTGACACAAGCTAGAGTCATCAGGGAGGAAAGGAGCCTCAGTTGAGAAATGCCTCCATGAGATCCAGCTATAAGGCATTTTCTCAATTAGTGATCAGTGGAGGAGGGTCCAGTCCATGGTGGGCGGTGCCATCCCTAGGCTGGTGGTCCTTCCTTTTATAAGAAAGCAGGCTGAGCAAACCAGGGGAAGGAAGCCAGTAAGCAACACCCTTCCACGACCTCTGTATCAGCTCCTACTTCCAGGTTCCTGCCCTGTTCAAGTTCCTATCCTGACTTCCTTCAGTGATGAACAGCAATGTGGAAGTGTAAGCTAAATAAACCCTTTCCTCCCCCAACTTGCTTTTCAATCATGGTGTTTCATTACAATAAGAGAAGCCCTAACTAAGACATGCACTGACCTGGCTAAGCCGGGTGCTCAGATAGTTGGGAAAACACTATTATGAATATTAGGGGATATAATTTACGTTTGAGTTGGCAGACTTTGGGCAAAGCAGATCGTCTTCCATAGTACTCAGTTGGAAGCCTGAATACTACAAAAGATAAGATTTTCCTTGCCCAAGGAGGATTCTTTTGCTTATGGTTTTCACAGTTCATTCACAACACAGACTCTTCCTGGTCCCACAGCAGTCTGCCTTTGAACTTGAGCTATAATCTTCTGAGTCAACAGCCACTAACCTCTCACTGGATTTTGAACTCACCAGCATTCCAAAGTCATTTATTTTACACACACACACACACACACACACATACACACACATTTACTTCTATTTCTCCAGAGGACCTTGACTAATGCGATTTCTTAGTCAAACTGTGCTGTCTTCTTTCCCTAACTAGTAGCTCTGTGTCCACTGACTTTGACATAAGGATAACAGAGGAAACTTCTGCTTTTTTCAAATTTCAAGATACTATTGCTCCAGGTGACTTCCTGTCTATAACCAGCTAAATGAAGACTGAAAATGGAATGCTGGGGCAGGGGAGTTCCCGGAAAGAAGATTCAGCAATAAAGAGCATATCCTCTCGGAAAGGACTCTAGTTCAGTTCCTAGCACCCATGTAGCAGTCTCAGAGCAATTTTATATTGGCGCTGATTGTGTAAAAGCCTGCCAAGGTCGACTCCCACCCCCACCCTCACCCCCAATATCATTTTATCTCCTTTTCATACAATATTAGCACATTCCTATTTGGTGAACAGGAAGGCTCATCTACACATTAGCTTGTGTACATCCTGGAATGGTGAAGAACATTCAATGTCAAGCAAGCCTATGCTCTTTGTTTAGTATTCTCCATAGTATCTCTATGACTAGATATGACTGCAGTGACAGTTTTCACAGGAACGCCTCCGATGCAGGGCTCTCCGCCACCAATCACCACGCCCTGAAAGTTAAAACAATTTAAAAGAAAACTTTAAGAAATGCGACAAATCTCCCTACCCTCGTATCATTCGGAAATTACGTCCAGAAAAGTCTCCAAAGCGCTGGGCTTGTGGGGGAACCACTTCGCCCCGCCCCTTGCACGTCCACGCCCCCAACTGGCGGAGAGGCGGAGCCCTCCAGCCAATCCGCTTTCTGCCGGGCCCTCCTTCCGCGCGTCTTTCAAAGGCTTCCTCCGAACCAATGAGCAGTCAGAGGCTGAGGCAGGCCAGGGAGTAAGAAACAGAGCGAGGATATGATTGGTTGCTGGGACGCCCCGCGCCACCTCCCACGCGGGCGGACCAATGGGCTGACGGTGGCAGGCTCGTCGCGGGCCGCGTCGTGGAGGCTGCGAGGCGGCGGCACTGGTTACGGCGTGTGGCGACCCGCGATGAAGCCGGTGAGTGGGGCCGGCGGGGCCCGAAGGATCCTCGCCACTGGGACAGACGCTGGCCGCCCTCGGCTGCATTGCTGGGCGGCCAGCGGTGCGACTCGCACAGTAACTGCCCTGAGCGTCGCGGAGGCGGAGTGGCGGAGCTGTGGCACTGCGGTTCGCTGACCGCCTGCGGGGGCTCACGACGACTCTGCCAGAGGGCCAAGCCATTCAGCTTGACAGCTCGGCGGCCGGGTTTGTGGGTGGCTTGATGCCTCAGATGCAGAGGCTGTCACGGCTGGGTTTGTGGGTGGCTTGATGCCTCAGATGCAAAGGCTGTCACGACCCCGTTTGTGGGTGACATCACGATAGCCACCCTCCCTCAGAAATCTCTTGGCACCGCATCCTGTTTCCTGCAGGTCAGAATCCCTGGGCCTGGGGAAAGCAGGGACGTCTTGCCTGTTAGGGTTTATCCACACCTGGCTGAGAGGGGTGGAGTGAATGGGTCACACAAGCTTAAAATCTGGTTTTATAGGAGAAAGGGGTCTTGGCCATGAGTTGGAAGCCCCACCTGACATATAGTTTCTACCGCATAGCTGGCACCCTACTTAAAGGCTTCATTTGGGTTCCATTGAGTTTTATACCAAAGAGCAATCCAAAGAAACCCCCATCTATAGTTTAAGTCAGTTATCACCTGTTCCTCCAGCAAGACTTTTAGAGAAGAGCTTGAAAGCCGAGCAGTCAGGTGGTTACTCTTGCAAGTCCTGTGTCCACTGTGTCAGCTGGCCTTCACTCCTGCCTATGACTCCATTGTCGGAAGAGGAAAAGTGAGCTATCTGACCTCTGGTATAGAGGCACTGAATACAAGCAGAGCCCCCGATTTCCTCCTCTCTCAAGGTCTGCCTGCTTTGGTACACAAGCGTGAGTCCTCAGTAGTCCACTGCTGCCTGGGAAGGTGTGGATCAGTCCCGTTTTGGATTGATGTGGGAATCACTCAGCCACAGCATACTTTCTCCTTTTGAATTTCATTAAACTGATAGATTTGTATACATTTATTGTTCAAATGTCTGATCTCAGATCGTTCCAACTAGGGAGTGGGAAGGGTATTTTTTTTTCTTCCACATAGAAATACTGCATCCAGAACTCAGTTACACCTGCTTATTAGATCAGCATATAAGGTCCATCTGGATTCTTGCAATCCTCTAATTCATAAACATAGGGGAGAATGGCTCATCTGTATGTCTACTCAATTGCTAGGCAATATGGAGTTATTTTTTAGAAAGGAGGTGAGCTTTGTCTCTTCTGCGTCATCTCTACTGAATACACAATCCTCCACCCTTCCACCCATATTCTGTTTTCTTTTGAGCCAACCTAGCCGTGTATACCATTGCTCTAGAACTTGTGCTTCAGTCTCCCCAGTGCTGAAATCAAAGCCTTGCACCATCATACCTGGCTTAGCTCTTGAATTTTCACACTGACTGCTTTAACTTCCCAGTCTACCTACAAGCCTGCAGTTTCTTCAAAGCTTAGCTCAGTGGTCTCTATGAAATCCTTCCCTACTCCCTAAATGCTCAGTCATTCCTTACGCTCTACAGCACACGGTTTCTGCTAGTTTAACACTTTTGCCATTCTGTAATCTTGCACACTACTGTCTCTTTAGCTATGCTAAAGGTAGACAGTGTATTACAGGGTCTTCAGAGCACACAAATAAGGAGGTCTAAGAAATATTTGAGATGGAATGGGCAAACCATACTTCAGAATTGAGGAAAACTGACCCAGGATAAACTTAGGTGCCTTGTCTGATATTATCCAAGGACCAGGTTCAGAAGCCAGATATTCTTTCGGTCTAAGTCCAATTCTACCCAATGTATAGTGCTGTGATTAATCAAATAGTCAACAGTAATAATTTACTAATGACACTGCTGATCTGATAGCCCAGATTAATGACTGAGAAAACTGCAAGTATTAATTCAGTGGGTGTTTAATTACGAATCAGCTATGTGGAAATTATATGCAAATGTTCCTCTTAGTAATTTAATATAGCATTTCTTTTGAAGCCCCTTTCAATACAAGCAAGTGAGTTTGATTCTTCAGACGAAGAACCTGTTGACGATGAACAGACTCCAATTCAAATTTCATGGTATGTCAGAATTTCAGTGGTGAGTTATAATATTTGATGTTACATCATATTTGGGCAAGGTCATGCTTCTAACTTAAAATATCAAGTATTCTCTGTGCCAGTTAAAGAGTTTAATCTTTTAGAGGTTTTCTTACTCCATGATTTATTATCTGATAGGAAATGAAACTACACTTCCCTCTTTTAATCCTTTAGACATTGAGAAAACAAAAACTCTTTGTAGCTGCAAGTAAATAGAGGAAGATTTTTAAAAATGATATCCAACCAGGATTTATGTATGCTTTTAGAGTTCGAGAAACAGTAATACCATCTGGGTGGCGGTGGCACACAGCTTTAATCCCAGCACTTGGGAGGCAGAGGCAGGTAGAACTCTGAATTCAAGGCCAGCCTGGTCTACAGAGCAAGTTCCAGGACAGACAAGGCTACAAAGAAACCCTATCTCAATAAACAAACAAAAAACAAAAAATGCATCTGAGAGAAACAGTACTGCCTAAAATAGAATATTTAATAATTAATCAGTAAGTTAAATCCTATTTAATACACAGAACTATTATTGGTCATGGTGATGCGTCTATCAGGCCATTTAAATTAAAGCTGCATGAGTATAACTGTATTTCTACCTAACATACATGACTGAAGGGAGAAAGGCTCATTTCAGCCCATCTTTGAGATTTCCATCCACTGTAGCAGGGGGAGTGCATGGTGGGACACAGGAACTCAAGACTATGGTTGCTAGGAAGCCGAGTAGGATGGAAACATGAAGTAGCCAGGGAAGGTCATGCCCCAACAACATGTTTTCCAGTCAGCCAAGCACTCTTGTCCACTCACCTTCCTGTAATCCATTCTTTAGGTTAGGACCTCCAGGACCTTACCAATCCCTTAGGCAGTTCTTAGTGCAGTCAGGTGGACCAACGTCAGTCAAAGTTTCCCAATCAACTCCCAAGTCTTGGCCTGAGACTTATGGTCACGCCAGAGTGTCTGCAACCAGTAATTAAACAGTACCTCTCACCTCCGTAAAGCCAGTGGTCTTACCAGGATATGGCTTAACCATCTACTCATGCCCCAGCACAGAAAAGTAAAGTTCTGATTCCCTCCCCTCCACAGGAAGAGTGAGGACTGAGTACAGTCTTTTATTCTGTCATCGAATAAGGACTACCTTTTCTTCAAAACTAAATCTAGTTTTCCATCCTTGCTGTTGTTTCTACGATGGCTCTGGCTTCTCTCAGTACTCATCCCCAGACAGGGAGCTTCTATCCCTGAGTATTGTAAACTAGGACTGTGAGTTCTAGAAATATTTTCCATTTTAATCAAAAGTATTAACAAAAAATGGTATCCTGTTCTCTTCATATGAAATTATATCTATAAGGCGATTTTACCAAAAAAAAAAAAAAAAGCTTAACGCTGCAAAATTAGTATTAAGATGGAATTTTCCAGCTCACTCAACTAAGGTTACTATTGACAGAGCACCTCCGCTTCTGAAATCTGAAATAGGCCAAATTCAGAACTTTTGTGAGAATCACATGAGCACCTGAAAAACTATTTCTATTTTGAGCATTTTGACTTTTAGGTATTCGGACTGGGATGCTCAGTTGGTCAAGTGTAGGCAATCCTTCTAGCATCTCGAAACTGGAAAGCATCTGGCCCTAAGCTTCTGGGATCATACCACAGGGTCACTGGCTCTACCTGTCGAGTATTCAGGAACCATGACCTTCATGGTAAACTCTTAACTTGCTCTTTTAGATTTAATTGCCATTAAAGTCTGTCAGTGCCCGTTTCCATACTTTTGCTCATTGTAGGCCTTTCCTGTTCCCCACGTTTGACTAAGGACTGGTGTTCTGTGACTGCTGTAAACTGTTAAGGCACCCTTCCTTACTCTGTGGCAGGCGCTCTTGTTGGGCAGGCTCAACTGCCATTTGTACAATTTTAAAAACTAAGCTTGATCAATTTTTCTTCGCAGGCTGCCTCTGTCACGAGTGAACTGTTCTCAGTTTCTTGGTTTATGTGCTCTTCCAGGTAGGTAAGGACACTGAAGTGGCTTCCTGTTAATATGAGAGGGGCACTGAGGTGGCTTCCTGTTAATATGAGAGGGGCACTGAGGTGGCTTCCTGTTAATATGAGAGGCGGTTCTGGTGAGCTGACAGGTGGCTGGCTCAGTGCATACAGACTGGTGAGCTTGTTTTAGAGAGGCCTTCAGGAACACCTTCTGTATCCAGAGCTACATTTCTAACTTACCCAATTTGGTGAGACTCAAAGCCACATACAAATGAGGCTAAGACCATGGCCAGGAGCCCCTTCAGTGAAATTTATCAATCTCCACAGCTATGTCTCTAAGAGTTTAGAAATTAATATGTACGTTTAAAATAGAATTGAAACATGAATAGCCATGCGAACTTTTCATAGTTGCTTGTTTATATGTTCAAATATGCTTTCTTATACAACTGATTGTAAACAACTGACTGTTTTTTTACTTGCCTTATCTATAGGTTGTAAATTTAAAGATGTTAGAAGAAATATTCAAAAAGATACAGGTAGGTTCGCTGTGACAAAAGCCTACTACTAGTCTAGTTTTAAGCCTGAAATCTGTCAAACTACATTCTCTTCTCATATAAAATAAATTCTTACAGCATTTCTAACGGTGAACTTCTAGAATGTGAAGAGGTATCTATGATGGCTGAGGACTCATCATTTATCTGAACACAATTGGTTTTTCACAGTCCTAGATATGAATGCAAACTTTGGTGACAGACTATGTCTGTTTGAGGGAGGAAAGTATGTAAATAGAAAACCTGCATACTGCAGTGCCCATACGTTGAGCACACTGTTCCTTCCGGACTTCAGTGGTAGTATAAACTAAGCCCGAGCTGAGAACCTAGGGACCATCCTCAATCAGATACAGACAGCCAGCACACAGGTGGGCAAGGCAGCACGAATCGCTTCCTTGCTCATGGATGTTCATGCCTCTGCAGCCTCCACTAGTCACATCCAACATTCTACCCGCATGTTACCTGACAGGAACAAATGTGAAATTCCACAGCACTTTATGGAATAGTGTAACCTACTTAAGCACAAAGAGCCTTACCACACAGGAAATAAATATCCACACAGTTTGATGCTGACCAACAGAGTTTTTAGAGTCATAATACTTTATGCTACTTGTTCTGAAATATCAGTTGATTAATATACTTTATTTCTTACCTATCAAGAAGATGAGAAGAAAATCAGGCATGGTAGCACAGGCCTTTGATCTCAGCAAAGAGGCAGACAGGTATCTGTGCGTTCAAGGCCAGCCTGGTCTACGTAGCAAGCTCCAGGCTAGCAAGAGGATAGCAAAAACAAAAAGGATGAAAAGAGACTAATATTTGAATTGAGGGGCTGGAGAAATGGCTCAGAAGTTAAGAGCACTGACTGTTCTTCCAGAGGTCCTGAGTTCAAATCCCAGCAACCACATGATGGCTCATAACCATCTGTCATGGGATCCGATACCCTCCTCTGGTGTGTCTGAAGAAAATGGCAGTGTACTTACATACATACATTAAATAAATACATTTAAAAATATTTGAATTGACCCTTGTGGAATTTACAAACATGTTCTGCATTAGATATACATACAATGATAGGAGATATTTACATGTTCCACTTGGAGAACATGTAAGTTATAAGCAAATACTATTTTTGGTTCAAAACTAATATTACACATTTTGGAATTTCCTATTTATTATCAGCTTTTATAAAAAGATCTTCTAGTTTTTTCATTAACTTTTTTTTTAAACAATGAAGTCACACATAGAATCCATTATATAGAACAGATCAAAACACCTGGTGGGGAAGACCTACAGCATCCCTGTAATGTATCCTCTGGGAAAATCTGTAACCACCATATTAGAATCTATCCAATGTGGACAGAAGACATTATAGAAAAATTATTCTCTCTTCTGAAAGCTTTACTAACTACATGTTAAAATTCTTTTACAATTGTAAAAATATACAGTGTTTAGGCTCATTTCCCTCATTTCTGCCTTCCTTCTCTCTTTAGATCCTTTCCTTCTCCCATATAATCTCTACTTTCCTAATATATATATTTACATATTTATCTTTACATTACATATAATAAGAATATCATGTGTGTATATATATATGCATATATACACACATATATATATCCACACAAAAAAATACAAAATCATGCAAATTATTAGTAAGATCATTTTGATCTTTATTCTCTTTGTCTTTGAAACAAGTGTATGCTTTATACTTCAACTGTAAAAACTTTGTACTTTGATAGATGAATGTCCACAGTTGGGGCTGGGAATTATTTATTTTGAAATAAATAATCCGGAATGAATAGTGCCATAAGGAAGGTCCAGAAGCTAGAGAGATGGCTCAGTAGTTAAAAGTGGGTGCTGCTTTTGTAGATGACCAGCATGCAAGTTCCCAGAGCCTACACGGGGTAGCTTATGACTACCTGTGAATCCCAGATCCCGGAGATCCAAAGCCCTCTTCTGGCCTCCACAGGCACTTGCACACACATGCATATACCCCTATCCTGACATACATTTATATGCACAGTTAAAAAAAGAAAAAAGAATTTTTTTTGTTTGTTTGTTTTTTGAGACAGGGTTTCTCTGTGTAGCCCTGGCTCTCCTGGAACTCACTCTGTAGACCAGGCTGGCCTTGAACTCAGAAATCCACCTGCCTTTGCCTCCCAAGTGCTGGGATTAAAGGTGTGTGCCACCACTGCCTGGTGGGGAAAAAAAATATGTTTAAGTTCCAGAATAAAATCTTTTTTTTTTCCTTTTTTTTTTTTGTTTTTTTTGAGACAGGGTTTCTCTGTGTAGTCTTGGCTGTCTTGGAACTCACTCTGTAGACCAGGCTGGCCTCAAACTCAGAAATCCACCTGCCTCTGCCTCCCAAGTGCTGGGATTAAAGGCGTATGCCACCACTGCCTGGCTATCAGAATAAAATCTTATAGAAATATTTCTTGGTTCCCACTATTAAAATGAAAAGAGCTAAACCATATAAGGTTAGTGCAACTAATGTCTTATTTTCTCAAGATCTAGTCAATAGAAGTAAGTCCACATTAGTGTGCTACAGTGCAAAACGGGAAGAATACAAGAGCTGGAGATAATTTATGATGCTTGCTTGAATGTCAACATGGCTGATTTCATGGGAATAGGAAGGAGAGACTTAAAAATAGTACTATCAATTTATTGCAAGGGGGAAAAAAACATGTTTTTATGTAAGAGTATCAATACCATCAGCCAATCTTGAAATTCACTCAAAAGCATTTTATTCATAAATCAATCTTGTTTAATTCTAATCAGCTTTTGTTTCAGGTATTTTCATTAGATATTTCATAGTTAGAAAGTTTCACCTGTTACTAGTTTGGTTGAAAAACATAATTCTATATTCTCTCTCTTGATCACATTTAAATGTGTCCTGTTTTATGCACGCATCTGTGTGCGTCTTGGTCTGTTGGCAGAGGAACTAAAGAGCTATGGGATCCAAGACGTATTTGTTTTCTGCACCAGAGGGGAACTGTCAAAATATAGAGTCCCAAACCTTCTGGACCTCTACCAACAATATGGAATTGTCACCCATCATCATCCGATCCCAGATGGAGGGACTCCTGACATCGACAGCTGCTGGGAAATCATGGAGGAGCTGGCCACCTGCCTCAAAAACAACCGGAAAACCCTGATACAGTACGTTCTTCCCTGGATACCACACAAGCAATATGTCAGTCACAATGACTCTTTGAGCTGCTCAGCCTGACCTCCCTCCTCTGCTATCAGGACTAGAGCTAATACATGGAAAGTATAAGACAGGCCTGGGACAGAGGAAGCACTCACACACTTCTGTTTCCACACTTCAAGGGTATTAGCAATGAGCAAGTTTCTAAGACTTGTTTTTCAAAGATCCTAAAGCAACTTGTATCTTTGCAGATATCAAGGTAGTTGAGTTTAGTGAGGCTCAGCAAATTCTACCCCAGCAGGTTCCAGCAGCCAAAATTCCCCACCTGATGCTTAAACAGAAAAGTTAGGCAGATGGGAGATCTTGCATTGGGAGAATGCAATGCTTCAGGCTCCCCTAAGTGGCATCTGATGGCTGGGCTTTGCTTTTTTCCCCTACCATACACTTTTGAGGATCTCTGAAGGTGATTTAAAGGAGTGTTTCCCAGCTTTTATCATTGTTCCCTGGAAGGGGTGCTTGAGACAGAAGAAGGATTAGTGTGTGGTTGGCTGGCACTTGCTCCAGACCTACTCAGATTTTACCAAAATAGTCTTGATTCCTGCTTGTTTAGTGTTCCACTTCTCAGATGTAGGGTTTGGGGTTCCATAGTCACTAAGGCCTTCTTTGACCCTTAGAGAAATTCAGAATACCCCCCAACATGAATGAGCAGGCACTGCTCTGGGTGGTAACTCAGCAATGCTAATCTGAGGGCACGGTGCTATACCTAGAGTTGGAGAAGTAAATAGTAGGCAGACAGTAAATCGTGAGTTGTAACTTGGGAGAAAATGAAAGTAGACAAACTTCAAAACTCTCTTTCCCTTTCAGCTGTTACGGAGGACTTGGAAGATCCTGTCTTGGTAAGAAATATATTTTCATTAACTGTTTAACTTCAAAGTAGGCAAACTCCTGTTTGGGGACCTTACCTCACGTTATATTTAGAGGAGAGAAAAAGCACAATATAAGTTTACCAAACCCCAAACAAAGAAGAAACAAAAGCAACAAAGTATAGTTATTTACTGTCTGTCATTTTTAAAGTGTGCTGCAAAATAAAAAAGCCTCCTGTAGTAATTATTATTATAAAGCAGGGTAAATGCGGTCCAAATTAACCACCTCTGTAAAAGAAAGAGCACTGTCAAAATGAAAGACCGTGCATAGAATGGGAAAAGAAAAACTGCACACCGTGTATTTGATAAGGGAATATACAACTCAGTATACATAGACCAAGAGTGAGCAAAGGATCTGAGTGAACATGTCCCCAGAATACACAAGCAGAAAGCACAGAAAACAACGCCCGGCGATGTCAGCCTGCAGGGTGACTTATGGTGTATAAAACTGGAAAAGATCAGTGAGCACTCCAAGAACCAGGAACCCTGTGCTGCTGCTGGGAGTGCAAGACAGTGCAACTGCTCTGCAAAGCTATCCTTTTCCTCAGCTCCAGAGACAGTTACCATGACTCAAAACTCCACTCCTAGCTCCACACACAGGAGAAACAAAGCACACATTCACACAGAACCTTGTGAGCCAATGTTTCTAGCAGCTGTACAGTTAGCATGAGCCACGCTAAACTCTAAGATCAGGCTACCTTTCCTGTGCGGGATAAAGGGCCTCTGTCTTTTAGTCCTTGTGCTCACACGGAATGTAGTTTACTGCAACGGAAGTCTATCAAGTCTGCAACAAAATCAAACCAGTTTCTTAATAGCCCATTATTTCTCTGTCATGTTCTCAGTAGCTGCCTGTCTCCTCCTATACTTGTCTGACTCAATTTCACCACAGCAAGCCATAGACAGCCTTCGAGATGTCAGAGGATCTGGGGCGATACAGACCATCAAGGTAAGAACTGGGCTGTTGCGCCTGCTGCACTGGTGGCCTTTTTCAAATACAATGTAGTGGGTGCAAGAGAGCTCAATTCTAAAGCTGTGATTCACACACATACAAGCGTACACACACACACTCACAGAGATTTATCTTTTTCACTTACAATTAAATACAACCCAGGTATCCGCATAAGCCACCAAATTTTGAACAAAACAACGAAGATGATAAAGCTAAGGGATCTGTGATTGTCCAGCCTCTGCCCAGTCAGTACCTGTCCTGATGCTCGCACTCAGCCAGGAAATGGCTACTATAAACATTTTTTTTGGATAGATTTGTATCCCAAGCAATTTATCCTACCGTGCTGCTGAAATGTTCATGAATGCTATCAAAACAGCAGAGCAATACCTTATAGTCTGTTGCCATGGATATCAGATTCCTTCCATTCTCCTAAACACTTGAAAAACAGGGCAGCAGTAACACCCAGGCTGTGACAAATCATGTTTCCAAAGCCCACTGATGGCACCGCTTGTACAGGACCCTAGAGTTCACTTGTCTTATTGTGCCAGGTACTCTGTCTCAGCTTTAGGTTGTCCTCAGAGTGGGTACTCAGGAACCCTCACCCTTGGCTGCCTGTATCCGAGTCTGCCTCCCTAGGGTTAGGCGTCTAGTCCAGCATCAAGTCCTGAGACTTACTAAACTCATTCACCCTTATCAGTCAAGCAACCTGCCTCTTAAGGTTTAAATCCAGCCGTTCACAGAATAACCCTTACTTCTCTACACAGGTTCTGAAACCAGAGTTCCCTATGTTCTGTTAACATCAAATGCTTCAAATTTAGGAAGTTTCACTTTCCACTTTCAAACAAAACCCAGTCAGATATGTATGAATTACACATGTGTCACATCTTCCATGTCACCAAGAAAGAAGACACCTGGGTGTTTGCCTGTCACCTGGGTACTGCGTGGCTAAGGGCCCCCACAGCCTCTCCCCAAGGAAAGCTAGCAGTGCAGTTCATTATCAGGAATGATAGCTCTCAGCTGTCTTTTGGAAAGATATTTAAACTTCAGTAAATTACTTAAAGAATTTACTTAGCCTATCTATAGAGTAATGTTTGGGTTTTTAAATTTTTATTTATGAAAATTATTCCAAATGGACTGCCATCAAAAGCACCAGTCGCTCTTAGACTGTGTCACTGTCATTACAGAGAGCGCCTTTCTCTGTGTTAAGTAGGGAAAAAAACACCAGCATAAAGGTAGGCCCTTCCACACTGGGCAGAGGATTCACTCAGAATCTAAATCCCAGCGGCAAAGGAAGGGGTCTACAGAGTCTGCCCCTCCCACCTCCTGCCTCAGCCTGCATCTCCTCCCCTTTCCAAGTCCAATTAAAGGGTCATTGTTCTTAGCTAAGTATGGAGTCTACTCAGGTCCTAGTTTTCTGCGGTATATTGTATCTTTACTCTTTTTCAGCAATATAACTATCTTCATGAATTCCGGGATAAACTAGCTGCATATCTATCATCAAGAGATTCACTCTCAAGATCTGTGTCCAGATAATGAAGATCCCAAATACGCAACCACATCTGAAGTTTCCGATTTCTCCATAATTTGTATTGGAGCAAACTATGAGTGCTACCACCATCGTGAACATAAATGTTATGTACAGATCCTCCTAACGCTTGCGTCATGAATTCATGTTGTATCATAGCAGAGGGCAGCAGAGCTGGTACACTGCTGTCTGTCTAGACATACACTGGCCGTTCTATCTTACCTAGAGACAGCGCAAGGGAAAGGAAGATGAAGAATACGGAGGTATCACTGCTTACCATACTTTGGCCTCATCTGACCATCACTACTCTATGTGTGACACAGTAATGAGAATGAAGTGTTTGGTTGGGCAGTGGTAGCACACACCTTTAGTCCCAGGACTCTGGAGAGGCAGGTGGATCTCTGAGTTCAAGGCCAGTCTGGTCTACAACGAGAGTTCCAGGACAGCCACAGAAAAAAAGAATTTTCTGTAAATGCACTCAGACTTAACTTTAACATGTGGGTACACCCATGACACAGTCCATGCGGAGGCCAGAGGACAACGTGCAGGAGTCGGTTCTCTACTTTCCCTACATGGGTTCCAGGATTAAACTCAGGCCATGAGGCTTGCTGGCAAGTGCATTTATTCACTGAGCCTTCTCACAAGCACACCCTACCTCCTACTTTTAATTAACTCTTCTCTCCTGAAATTCTGGGGTTTTTTTCTACTTCACTGACTTACAGAATTATAAGGGACTGAGTTTTAGAGTTAGCTCTCTCCCAGAGCACCAGCACACTGCACCAAGGAGACAATGTATTGTTTCTATACATAACAAATAGACTTTTCTATTTTAAATGGTTTTTCTTAAAGACAAGCTCTTACTACATAGACAAAGTTAGACCCGAACTCACAGAGATCTACCTGCTTCTGCCTCCCAAGTGCCGAGATTAAAGGCATACGCCACCATTCCCAGCCAGCTTCTAGAAGTTAGGATTCTTATGAGAATACTAAGAAAGAAAGGAGAATCACACCCCACTACTATCTAATGTTTAATCCAGGAACTCAAATCAATCGCAAATGTTTGGAGGTTTTGTTTAAGTACAGGCTACAATTATGGACTGGCCTTCACAATTCTGCTATAACAATCAATTTTAAAATCACAGTACCAGTTAAGTTTTAGGTAGTCACTGGAATTGTCATTAGCAAATGTCTTTGTGTGGGCATGTATATGATAGATATGGAAAACAGAGGTTCCTCAAGACCTGTCCACTGTGCTTTTTGAGATAAGGGTCTCATTTGCTAGAGCTTGCCAAGTAGGGTAGACTCTGCTGTCTCCAACTCCCCAGCACTGGGATTACAAATATACATGAGATGTTTATGTGGATATAAGTACCAAACTCAGATTCTCATGCTGACAGGGCAAGCACTCTACCGACAGGACTCCCTCCATACCAGCAAATCCCCACCACTCCCTTCCAGTATATAAAGCTTACTCATAGTACTTGTAGAAGAAACACACTTCATTCTCCAATCAACTGGGTTTTCAAAGTATGCACCTCTCGGTTCCCACTGCAACTGTCTGTTAATCTGCTGCAATCAAAAATGCTTGAGTAAAATTTTAAAATCAAGCATACAGGAAAACCTTTAATTATTCGCAACATGGAAATATAGTATTAGTCCTGAAACACACTTGTGTACCGAAGTTCAAAGAAGTGCAGTGCAAACAACGTAAGGAAAGTATTTTCTCTGCCCAAACTATATGATATACCTGAAGCAATGTGGCAGAGAAGGCAGACAATACAGGAACCTGGCCTTGTTCACATCAATGCTACTTGCATTTGAAATCGGCATAGACTACACGGACTCAACCACCACCCATCACTACATAGACAGTGTCTGAGGCACATTTTATTAAATGTGCAAAAGCAAAATGAGCACGCTCTAAGGAATAGGGCAAGGCTAAGTGGGGAGTTTTCTTTGGACAGTGGTATAGCACCAACAAGCTTAGGTTTTAACAAACCATGAACTACATAGTAACTAAATTTCACGATTTTCCATGTTTTTCTAAGTTTTAGCATCTACTCAGTCATCCATCCATTTAAGAAACTCTCATTACCAGACTACATAAGCACAAACACATCTGTATAGTGGCAATGACATCTGGGAGACAGCCATTCTGCATGTCTTCTACAATGTGTATCAAGAAAATGAACACAGAACCAACCCCTCAAACTACCTCAGACCCACTGCCTTGTGGCTAATACTTTCCAAAGTAAATGGAATAAGCAGCTGTTATATACTCCTTTCAGACACTAGGTGGAGATACCTGAATTTTAGTCAAAGTAAATGGCTATACAAAATCAAGTCCAGCAACAGAACATCATTCTCTCTAGGCATCCCTCTGGGAGGTTGTTCAAAACCATGGCCAATGTGACACTACTAATAGACACTTTTAACTGCTGGTTGCAAATCAATTGGTTTGAGTAAAAGAGCTTAAAGTCACTTGAGACTAACATTAACTACATTATCCCAATGAGAATGAACACTTATAAAAAAGCCTACTCAGTACAGAAGTAATTTTCTTTCCTTTGGTTTTTCGAGACAGGGTTTCTCTGTGTAGCCCTGGTTGTCCTGGAACTCACTCTGGAGACCAGGCTGGCCTCAAACTCAGAAATCCACCTGCCTCTGTCTCCCAAATGCTGGGATTAAAGGCCTGCGCCACCACCGCCCAGCTTGAAATATCTTTTTCTTATATAAATTTCTTGGCTTACGACTGACTTGATTACTGAGCTGTACATTTGTATATAAAGAAATGACAAATAATCTGAGGTACATACTTTTTAGGTAGAGCATTTGAATGGGCTGAATAAAGTGCTGCAGTCATACCTACAATGTGAGCTTACCCTGCAGGAAGAGATACACAGATAATTAGTTGCTTGCCAGTAATTATAGTTTAATTATAGTAATTAAAAAGTACACATGCCAGCTGATGGTGGAGCTCTCCTTTAATCTCAGCACTTGGGAGGCAGAGGCAGGCAGATCTCAGAGTTTGAAGCCAGCCTGGTAGCCAGGGCTACATAAACAAACACTATCTTAAAAACCAAACAAACAAACCACACACACACAAAAGAAAAAGAAGAAAAGAAATCTAGTTCCAGAAAACACTGGGAAGGTAAGTGAAACCACCCAAGCACTGGCCCTTCTAATCACAACCACAATCCCACAATCAATGCTAAAGCCTATGAGTGATATAGTGAATGAACCTCACTCTTCTCTAACAATCCTCTGGAAATGCATCTAATTGGGGGGGGGGGGGCGGACTATTGGTTTTTTTAGTCTCAACGAATCATAAAGAACACCCAAAGCAAGAAGTAGTTTCTTAAAAGTTATAAAGTGGTGTCTGTCGAGAGAGCACTTGGACAAGAACAGTAATACGAAATCCCAGGAAATCTCTGCATTTTAACTTTGGCCAGGTCTCTCGTAGTCAGCAGTCACGATGAACAAGAAAGGAAATTGAGGGTTTAGAAACAAATGACTGGCTGTGCCACAATCTAAGCATAAGTCTTCAGTGTCCAGCAGCTACTCGGTTAACTGCACAAAGGCGTCTGTCCGGGAGGGGCTGCAGACTACATGTTAGTCTTTATGCTTTCTCTGAAATGGCCTGACCCTCCTCACTCTAGCTCTGCATTCCCTTCTTCGACATCTCCACCTATCACCTGATCTCCAGATGGCACCATCTCTCCCCAGGCTGCCAAAGGGAACAGAACAGTACAGGAACTCCTTGGAGTAAACAGCAACACACATCCATACACACCCTGGCCATTAGGGAATCTCTACAAATTAGCTGTCTTTTATCATTTGCTGAAGAAACTTGTAAACTACTTACTTAAGCTGCCTTCACTCTCATTCTAAGACTGCTTGTGAAAACATGCAAGCAAATGTGTGCCTCAGTAGCCAAAGCTTAGATGCAGGGGGCTGCTTCAGAACGCAAACTACAGCACTTAGGATGGCACCCGTCCCAGGAACTTCGGAATCTGTGAGAGGATGGAGCTGTGCCAGCAGAAGGTAAGAATTTTACCAAATAACAATGATAGGCCTGGGCATTCAAAACTCTTCAATATTACTTTTAAGAAAATAGACAATATAATAATTTACTTCTAAAAATGACAATATGTGTTTTATTATAATGGATTGAGCAGGTTTGAGAAATAGCTGTTTGTAATCTTTCAAACAATGCACAGCAAAGCATCTTCAGTTCAGAGTTTTATTGTGTTGCACTAAAGGAACAGCAGGGCAGTTACACAGTTCTCTCATTCAGTTTTGAAAATCTAAAGTACTTGCAAATTCTTAATACCTTGACCACTGGATTATAACAGTAAGCATTGATGTAACCAATTTCTTAGTAAATAATGTCTTACAAATAAAAACCCATTTAGAACAGCTTTAAATGCATTCTTTACAGGTAATTCAGCATGTTTATATCACTTAGGCTTAAGAATTAAAGCAAGTGTATTACGCTGATGGAATGAGGGAGACCCCTCTCATGCAATACAAAGGGATAATATTCAAGACGCCAGGGACTAGGTCCCACTCCTCTTACTGTCGTGTCCATATATAATCATCTACAGTGATAAGTGGGGAACCTACGATGTTCCCCATGAGTCAGATATACATTTTCAGTTCACCAGAAGCACCTCATATCTACAGCTAATTTATACTTAGATGGCATTTCAACAAAACCAAAATGAGTCCAACAAGTCCTCTAAAGAAAGCTTCCAACGGGCTGAGGGCAGGCAGTAATTAATGCAATCACTCGGAGGGTATGGCTGTTCCTTAAGAGTGCAAGTTCAACCTGTCAACACCAGAGGTAATCATTTTATATTAATTTATACGTAATTCCTTTTAAATTCTTTATCCAAGTAGAACATATGAAAACAGTCTTTCCACAAGAAAAAATGTGGAAACATTTAAAAAATAAGAAGTCATTTTTTAAAGTAACTGATCAGATTCCATAGGCTACTCCTGGAAACAGGACCTTGCTGGATAGAATCCCTTCATTGGTGGCGTTTTGCATGCACTTAACTGGACCGATTCTTCTGTGTTGTTCTAAGAGCTCACCAGAACATAAATCATGCTGAAACGAAGAGAGAAGCTGTTAATTCCAATACCCCTCATTACAACAAATCATATAGCCTTCATATAGCCACTTTACACAGCAAGTTCAGACATGCTATCAGTGTCACAGGAAGACCACTGACACGTTGACAGTGATTTTAACTAGCAGGAATACGGCCTGTCACCCCTCTTTCTTTCCCAGTTTTAGCAAGCAGAATGGTGCAGCTGAACACTCAGTTGAGAACCAGAGCTCACAGAAGCAATCCAAACTCCACTTGGGAGCAGCACCTAATCATAGAAGGGAGCACTTCTAGAGAACAGTCCATGCCACAGCTGTTAGGTCTATCATGAGCATGACATCACTCAGCTCGCCAAGCAGCCTCAGGAGGCCTGTGCTGTCACTGATCCCATTTTATGCAAGAGAATGGTCAAAGGAGGACCATCCCAATCACACCCTACTAAATGGCTCTAGGCACCAGAAATGGGGACAGCAAAAGGTGTACAACCCCCCCCCCCCCCCCGAGGGTAGTAAATGTAAGATTTAGGCTCACAAGTACCAAGGACCATTCTATATGAACAGTGGCATTACAAAGGCACCGGGAGGAGCCAGGAGAAAGGAAATGTGACCAAAACATAGTGAATGGAATTCTCAGAAAATTACAAAAAAAAAAAAAAAAAAAAAAAAAGCATAAGAAAGAGGCACAGGAGATGGTGCAAAGTGCACACTCTTATCTCCAAGCAAAGCTAGGAGCTGAGCACATGTGGACACGTGGACAATTTTAAAACAAAAAGAGCTTCCTGCCTTCATGTCCTGGTGAACATTACCCACAAATGTGCATCTTCAATGCAATTATTTACAGATTTGCTCTTTCAGAAGTGTATCTTAAATGCCTACTACATTCTAGCAGTATCTACAAGTTAGCTAAAAAAAACTAAGAACATGAAAATCAGAAGAAACTGATAAACAGAATTTCACCACTCAAGACCTAGGCACAGCTTAGGTGCAGCCTTAAAGGTGAGCATCACAACCAAAAAGGCAGGCCTATTAACTATATAGACTTCATCTCTAGGTGCAATAAGACAACTTCACAACACAAACTTCACTTATCCTTAACTACAATGGAAACCAGGATAATATAGAGACAAATGTGAACAAAAGCTTAACAGATAATAATGTAAATTAACAGAAGCTTAATTATTTCAATTTAAAATAGCTAATTTTTAAGATTTTTATTATTTTGCATGTCTGGGTGTTTTGTCTGCATGTTTGTCTGTATGCCACATGTGTATAGCACCCTCAAAAGCCAGAAGAAAGCATTGAATCCCCTGGAACTGGAGCTACAGAGGGCTGTGAACCTCCATGTGGGTGCCGAAAACCAAGCAAGTCCTCGGGAAGCAGCTGCCAGGACCCTAACTGCTGCGCCATCTCTCCTGCCCCAGTATAATTAAAATAAAATTGAAAAAATCTTGAAAATGAAAAGAAGAGACCTCTACAGTACACTCTCCCTGCACTTTACAGTCCCCATGCCAGTCTGCTATTGTTTTGATTTGTTTGACATAGGGTACTTTGAAGCAAAAGAAGAAAAGTACAAAACTGGCCTGGGCCGTCTGCAAGCTCATTGGCCCTCCTGACTAGACCCTGAGCAAACCTTTCCTAGCTTCATGCACACTCACCTGAATACTTTTCCATTGCTACTCCTGAGACAGAGTCACTACGTAAGCCTCAAGCAGTTTCCTGCCTCTGCCACGTGCCCGTACCTGGTGCATCGGGTTTTATGTGCTATACCTAAAACACTGGTTCACAGCTACTGAAGTTTTGCCACACAAGGGCATTTGGCAACACCTAAAAAACATCTATGGTTTGTCTCAACTGGGAAGGTTTAGGAGTGCCACTAGAATCTTGTGGGTAAAGGTCTGAGGTACTGCTGAACACTTACAGGCTGTAAAAGTATCACACAAGAAAGAATGGTCCAGTCCAGGGCACCTACAGTACAGAAGCTGAGAAAGCCTTAAAGAGGGGGAATGAGATCAGCACCCTCTGACTCAGGGCCACCTTGTTCATCTCATTCAGATCAAGCAAGCCAGAAAATCAAGGGCAGGACACATAGTTTATAAAAAGCAAAAAACAAAACAAAAAACCCACCATACAGTGAGCAGCTGCACACTATTTGGAAAGATGATAAAGTCATTTAAAGTCTATCTAAATATTAACTCCAAATATGATATGCAATATACTTCTACAAACTCATGCAACCCTGTCCTCTCAATACCACTGCATCATGGGAACAGACTATTCTTCACCAACAGTGTGTCTGCAAGGAGGAACAAGTACCCTGAGCCACTTCCTGACACTGGCTTCATGCTACCTGCTGGCCAGACATGTGTCTGTATGGGGGCCTGCTGACTCCCTGCCATTACTTTCCCCATTTAAGATACCTGTAAGTTACTCTGCAAGGTGCTCAAGTCTGTACATGGATAAGCACAAAGCCGAAGCACACCTTCACTTCACATTTCAAACTTACCCGTATAGGTAGTAAAAAAACGCTAGAAGGTAAAAAGCTAGTTTGCACCATCCTTCCTTCTGACAGTAGGCTAGAATGTCTGCATTCATGATGGTGGTCGGGTCATAGAGGCCGGGGCCGCTCATCACTGGTCTACTCATATACCTGAAAAAGACATAGTCATTAGCATACAGGAAGAGTAATGGCCTTCAAGTGGGGGAGGGGTCTTTCTTGTCCAGCATTTGCTACAGAGATCAGGGCTCCACATACAAGGCATACCTTTTCTTGCAGATACAACAATTTCTTACTTTTACCATCTTAATCTTAAAACTGAAGACCATAAGAATGTCTTTACAGCCATACAGACCACGTGTGGTCTCTTAGATTTCAGAAACCCAGTAAAAACAGGAACAACTGTAAAAGAGAACTCAGGTGTTTTCTTGCTTCCTTCCTTCCTTTCAGATTGACTCTTATGTGTATGAGTGTGTTGCTGGCATGTATGCATGTGCACCAGATGCACGCAGTCCCCACAGAGGCCAGAAGAGGGCATCAGATCCTGTGAAACACACGGTTGTAAGTCACCATGTGGGTGCTAGAACTGAACCCAGGCCTTCTAGAAGAACAGCTGGTGCTCTTAATGCTGAGCCATCTCTCCAGCCCGAGGTGTTTTAACATTTTATCTCAACATAACTTCACATGCCCAGAAGTATCGGGCCCCTGGCCCAGAGGCCCCAAGT
>JADRCD010216569.1:5724-27518 GCA_019843815.1 Montemys delectorum
CTTTCTTTCTTTCTTTCTTTCTTTCTTTCTTTCTTTCTTTCTTTCTTTCTTTCTTTCTTTCTTTCTTTCTTTATTTGTGTGTGTGTGTGTGTGTGTGTGTGTGTGTGTGTGTGTGTGTTTCTCTGCCATAGATCATGTATGTGGCCAGAGAGCAACTTGAGAGAATTACTTCTGTCCTTCCATCATGTTTAATCCTGGGGATTGAACGTAGGTCACCAGGCTTGATGGCAGCTACCTTTACCTGTTGAGCGTGTCAAGTAAGTTCTGAGGAGTTCTACATCCTAAGCATTTCCTCTTGGCTCTTCACTGAAGCTCCAAGTCCTGGGAAATGTCTGTGTAAGGGAACATGCTCCATTTTATCCAGCTTAGTTGTTTTCTATCCACTCTGGGCATCCTACTCTTGTGGCAAAGCTTTAAGGAACAGTTAACATGAGCTCCAGGAGAGGTGAGCAGTTCAAGGTGCTGTGAGAGACTGGCACCCTGAGTCCAATCCTTCCAACCACATGTGCTGAAGAGTTTGGCACCATCTTGACACAAACTGGAGTCATTTGGGTAGAGGTAACTTCAACTGAGAAAATGCTCTCCTTCATCCCCAGATTAGCCTGTGTGCATCCCTGTGGTAGGTTTTTAAAATTAATGATTAATGTGGGAGTGCTAACCCTATTAACCCTTACCATAAGAGTGGTGCTACCCCTGGGCTGGTGATCCTGAGTACTATAAGAAAGCCATGAGGACCAAGCCTACGAGCATCACTCCTCTATGGTCTCTGCTTTAGTTCCTGCTTCCATATTCCTGTCCTGAGTTACTTCCCTGTCTTTCCTCAGGGATGGATTAAGCTGTGTGGTGAAATAAACCCTTTCCTCCCTAGTTGCTTTTGGTTGTGATGTTTTATCACAACCACAGATACTCCCTAGAAATAGAAGGAGAGAATCAACTCCACAAAGTTGTTCTCTGTCCACCATATGTATGCACAGTCACATGTATACACACAATAATGATAAATGGAAAATCTGAAGCAATGAAACACTTAACAGTGTCCATTGCTGAGACCTACATAGCTTTGGGACTGGCCTGACCAGAGTGACTGGAATAAATTACAGACACACATAGAGAACAAGCTGGGATTGATGGACTGGAGAATTCAGCCCTTAAAGGCTAGACTCACAACCAAAATGTCAGGAAAAGTTCGAATAGGTGTGTCGTGTGCTCTGATGGAAATGTGCTAGCAGCAGCTTGGGAAATCAACACATTGATTATACACAGCATGAGCTAGAAGGCAGGTTAGCTGATCTCAGTAGGGGTTTCTTTGGGGAGCAATCTCAGGCGGCAGTCATCCTGGAGGAGAAAGCTGTGGCTGGTGCTTTCTGCACACACTGTCAATATCTGTCCTGGGACCAGGGGGAAGGCCTTGCTAGTCCCCTGGATCTGGGGCATCTGGATCCTTGATGTAGGTATGCCAATACCAATGATATACATTCACTCAGAACTTCATCTGCTCCCCAGTTTGCTTCCTGAGCTCCTCTTTTAGCTGATCTGTAAAGGGCCATCTCCTATCTCTCCAGGGTCCTCAGGGCTGAAGGACACTGGGAAACTCTTTACTTTTAAAGGATGATTTTCTCTTTGACTTTGTGTTAGGTTTCTATGGCTGCCATAATCAAATGACACAAACTGTAAGGCTTCAAACAACAGAAGTGTATTCTTTCACATTACGGAAGCCAGAGCCCCAAATCAAGGTGCCAGCAGGGCCAGCCAGTCTTTCTCAAAACATCTCCCCAATCTCAGTCTTTGTTGCCACATGTATAGCTACTGGGTACTAGAACTTCAATATAACTTTGCTGGGGACATAAATTAGCCCCTAAGTGACTTTGTTTTTCTTTATCTACTTGGATGTGTGTGATATGCATGTGTGTATGTATGAGTACATGTGTGTGTGTGGTTTGTATGCCTGTATATGCAAATGGATATTTTTGCATGTGTGTAGGTACATGTATATGTGGGTTCTTTTACATTTTTGCACTCCTGCCTATGGATGTCAACATACAGAGGCCTTAGGTTGATGTTAAGAATCATTCTCCAAGTCTTTTTCACCCTATTCTAATGAAGTTTCTTTCAGCCACGTCCAGGGCTCACCATATATGGCTAGTCTTGCTAGCCAGCTTGCTCAGAGGTTCCTCTGTTTGCAGATTTTGAGGCCGAAATTGCAGGTGGGCATCATGCCTACTTGGCATTTCTGTGGGTTCTAGAGCTCCAAAGTCTTCCTCCTTGTACAGGAACTGCTTAACCACTGAGCCATCTCCCCAGCTCCTTGGAGACATTCTTATTTTTTAATAGAATCCTTAGAACACATTTTTAGAATGTGCTGGCCACTAGAATTTGAAATTTTGAGTTATGTAGCTTCCTGGTAAAACCACCAAGATGAATTATTTAAACACTCTATTCCTTGATAACAAGTCAAACTGTGGTGTAGAATTGTTGGGGTAACAACATGACGGATGTTTCCCTGCACAGATGATTTTGGTTTTAGAGCGGCTGATCTGAAGCCATTCTTTCTGACTTGAATGGGCTGCCAGACAGATTGTCTGTTACAACTACACCTCCTTAGATAATGAACAGCTATCATCAGTAGAGAAGGACATGTGTCTGTCAGCAGAGAAGGACATGTGTCTGTCAGCAGAGAAGGACATGTGTCTGTCAGCAGAGAAGGACATGTGTCTGTCAGCAGTCTTCCTCAGTCACCTGCACATTGCCAGTGCATCCAAGATACTACCAGGACATATAGATACCAAATGCATCTCTTTCTCTCTTTTTAATATTGTTTTTGAGAATTTCATCTTTGAAAACTGTATTTCTACTCCCTCTCCAACCTTTCCTGTCCCCCATTCCTCTCAAATTCATGATCTCTTTTTTATTTACACACACACACACACACACACACACACACACACACACACACACACACAAATAAATACAGACTGTTGTGTCCATTTGGTATTGCTTTATGTGTATGTGTTTAGGGATGAATGCTTGGTTGGATAACCTACCAGGGGTCTGGTCTCTTGAGAAGACTGATTCTCTTTCTCTTAGTAGCCTGTAGTTGCCTATAGGTTCTCACTATAGGGTAGAGCCTTGGAAGATTTCCTTTAAGTGCATTGACAGGTCAATTGATGCTGGTCTGGAGCACATTTTGTTTAGGCTCTCATAGTGTTGGAATTTCATGGGTGCAGTTTCCTTGGCATTTATAGATGTCTCTAAATGACAGAGGAAAATGTGTCCTTCTGATTCCTACAACATGGCCACCTGTCCTTTCACAATGTTCCCTAGACTTAGATTCAGGGGTGTGTTGGAGAGGTATTTATTGGGGCTGGATGGAGAGGTATCTATTGGGGCTGGATGCCCTGTGGTCAGTTGTTCTCCCCATTTTGACCAGTTGTGGAGGTCTGTAATGGTTTCTGCCAAAGTGGATCTCTTTACTCTAGCCCATGGAAATGTCAGCTAAACTTCTCCAGGTAACATTCAATGGGGGTTTGTATAATCATTGTGGCCTAGTAGTGAGCACTTGCCTTAAAACCAAGGCTGTTGACTCTAAATGCCTGTATATTCTCTCCATATTTCTATGAAAACAATAATAATATCTGTGTTTCAAGACTAAGTAAGATGGGGTAGGTCATAGTGTTCATAAATTATAAGTCTGGGAAAGAACAGACTCCTTACAGAGGGTGTGGAGGACCAGCTTTAATGTTAGTATAGCTATTATTGTTGAGGAGCTTTATGTTGATAATAAGCGTTGGCTTTGGACAACATTACCAAGTCAAGTTTGTGGCTGTCTGCCTGCCCACTTCCCATTCTCTGACATTTTTCTCCTTAAGTCTTACCTGCCCTTGCTAAATGCAGCTCTGCGGTTGACCTGCTGATGTGAGTTGGTGTGGTGCTGGCTATATAAAATGGAACTGCTGATTTTAACAGCCCTGTTATTAGGGGCAGAGGAGGCTCTGCTTAGAAAACAGAAGGAAGCAAGCCCTTCCTGTAATCAGAAGACAAGCCTTTGGCAGGGGCTGTAGAAAAGGGGTGGTGCAAAGCAATGCCCGTTTTGCCCTTGGAGGGAGTTCTTTTGGAGTCTGGTCCCCAAGAATCTGTCTGGAGTTTAGAGCATGGGGCTTAGTAGAACTGGAGCCCCCAAGACGTTGTAAGGAATATGGAATGTGAGGGTAGCCACAGTAGAAAGTGACTGGAGGCCATGTGCTAGAGACCTGCTGGAGAGTGATAGAAAAAGTAAGGATAGGTGAAGGGGATTATTTAAAAGTAAAACAAATATTGAAAACATCTAAAAGATAACTCATACTCCAAACAGCTCCTCTAGAGTGGCTGTCCATGTCTGCTAGTCTTTTTATTTGGATTGAGATTCCTTGGTGTTAAGACTTCCCTACTGAGATGGCTCAATGGTTAAGAGCACTGACTGCTCTTCCAGAGGTCCTGAGTTCAATTCCCAGCAACCACATGGTGGCTCACAACCATCTGTAATGGGATCAGATGCCCTCTTCTGATGCATCTGAAGACAGCTACAGTGTACTTGTATACATAAAATAAATAAATCTTAAAAAAGGAGGACACCTCAACTGAAATGAAAACACCTATAGACGCGGGTGATGAGGTCACATCTTAACTATGTGTGACTGTTAATAATATTTAGGGAAAAAAATTATTGATGGGTTAGGTTTATTGATTAGATCAAGAACTGTAGGACTTGATGACTATACTGTAAGTCTTATAGTGGCTGGCTAATGCAAATTCCTTATCAGGTCCCTGTCATTGAATCACAGGTAGATTAAATGGCTACAGACCTATTGTGCTATGAGGGAGAGGATGGAGAGTGGAGGAAGGAGTGCATCAGGATAGGAGTGCTACCCAGAAGCTTTATAAGTTGGGAAAAGAGAGATATAGGATCTACAAATAGAAGACAGTGTGGTATTAAGGGTATGAAGACAGAAAGATCTGAATCCATGTTCTAATTCTACCACTGAGCATCAGATGATCTCCAGGCCACATGAATCTACGTCTCTGAACCTTGATCTTGCCCACTGCAAAATGGGATATTGTTTCAGTGACACTTTCTGTACAGCTGTTACAAAATGTTGCTATAATGGATGCACAGTTGAGTATCAACGAGGAAAGGAGGGGCTGGGGATGTATCTTCTTTGGTAGAATGCTTGCCTAGCATACATGATGCCCCGAGTTTGACCTTTAGTACTTTTGAATTTATAGGCAATGTCCAATGCCCAGGGCATTTCGAGGATCATGTAGAAGTTCTGCTATCAGTCTACACTGCATCTTTTGTAAGTGGCAGAGAGCTCCAGTCATGACAAGTGCAGACAAAGACTTGTCTGCTTAGATTCTAGTCTGCTAATGCAGAGTGCTACGAGCCTTTGCTCAGAGCCAAGAGATTCCCCTTCTTTCTAGGACCTTCAAGGAAGAAATTTCTGACTCAACAGGACTGGTGTGCAAATCTGCAAACATGACACCTGGGAGGAGGTAGAGGGAGGATTATCAGAAATCCAAGGATATATTTAGCCATATAAGGAGTTAGAGGCCAGTCTAGGCTACAAAAGACTCTGTCTCAAAAGGTAAAAGAGAAAAAGCTAGTCATTACTAGATTATTAGTGTTTTCATTTAAGGCAGAACACACTCAGAGCTCTGACAACTGATTTTATGTTTGCTGGCAGTGAGACATAATGGGCTTTATATTCTTGCATCTTGTTTTTAAGTCACAAGGGAAATATTAATTTACTACAAATTGAGAATCTATTTTAGTCTGACATCTGACAAAGAGTGAGAGTTCCTTCCAAACACCAAGCTAAGAATCCCCCATCTTGTTGATGTGGACAAAGAAGGAGGCTTCCCTTAGCTCAGAGAGACCTCTCTGTATAGAGATTGGGCCCCAGCATCAAATGGCTGGTCCCAACAAGATGAAACAGGCAATCAGCAGTAGGAAGAAGCTTTGGTGAAGGTACTCTGGCAAGCACGATGTTCAGTGTCAACCTGTTGAGTCAGAAACTGGATTTTAAAGATACTAAAAAGAAAGAGAATCCGTTGGTTCTGAGCCAAGGCTCATGGCACTGTGCAGACTTTAATATAAGCCGATAAGACTTCATCCTCACTTGCTGTAGCTGGGGCTCCCTGACACTTACGGAGGAGACTGTGCAGCCTGGTAGCAGAACTTCTTCATGATCCTCAGTGTGTACTTGGCATTGTGCTTCCTCTATAAGTTTGATATTCTCTCACAGTGAGCAGACATTCACTTTTGTGCAATCTATTTGCCATTCCTAAAACTATCAATGATGGAGTTGCAAATAGATTTGTTATGGGAACTTGACTTGGTATTTAGACTCAAGGTTCTGGTTGCACTAGTGACAGTTAGGCCAAGGAAGAAGCTTCCACTAAAGAAGGCCATCATCAATGGGTAGCCATTCATCACATCAGGATAGGGTCACAAAGGGTTAGAGACACATGAAGAAATCTATAGCAATTCCAGTGAGGAGCTAAGGAAGGCCTTGCGCAGTATGACAGTTGATGTGGGATGACAGGAAAGCATGGCGTTGTGGTTTGAATGTCCCTACTGAGTCCATGTAGATATTGAATCTTCATCATGAGGCTTGCGAAGAAACCAAATAGGTGGAGCTTTTATAGTCTGGTTTCATCAAGAAAAATCCATCCTCATCTCATCCACTCATAAGTTGAGTAGATGAATGCCTTATAGTGGGTTATCTTCAGAGGAAGTCCATTGTAAAACATGGTAGGGCAGTATCTCTTGGAAGTACCCTTCAGTACCACTTTGGTACTGAAAATCTCAACCAGCAAAAAGGGCTTTATCAGTTGTGACCTCTCATCCTTGAACTTCCCACACCTCCAAACTGTCAACGTGTCGAATGTTTGTCTTTACTCCCAGTTACTCAGGCTGTGCTAATCAGTTGCTATAATGGATGGTTGATGGAGACAGGATATTTGGAAATGTATATTTTCAGCAGCAAGGAGACAGTGACTCAGGCCAAATGAGGTAATGGGGCAGTGATGAAGCCTGGAGAAATGAATGGGAGAGCTTGGGGAAACCCCCTATGGGTGGTTCTCTTGGGGCAGAGCAGGGGCTGAGTGGTGGGGTTTATCCACAAATGTGGGACCTACAGCATCAGGACTCTGGGCACAGAGATCCATGGGCTTCCTGACTTAGTCAGAGGTCTTTGCTGACCCAAAGATGTCTCTTGTTTGTTTTCTTACCCCTACCACCTGGAGCACCTTTTCCCACTCATTTTCTGCTTTGCTTGGAAAATGAGGCTGGCGTTTTCTAGAGTTGCTACAGGAAGCTCTTTAAATGAAAGTCCTAAGTACAAGTTTATACCTCACCCAAAATTGTTATAAGCAGAAGTGCTTCATTGTTCTTTTTTTTTTCCTGTTTTGAAATATTTGCATGTACATAATGAGATATCTTGGGAATGAAATGCAAGTTTAAACATGAAATTCATTCATATTTTTACATATCCCTTCTATGTATGACCTAAAGGTTATTTATATTGTATTTATAATGATTTTATGTGCAAGGCAGTGTGTGTGCTTTGACCCATTATTTCTGTTCATGTCATTATGTTGACACTCAATGTGCCTTCATATTTGTAGCATTTCGCATTTCTGATTTTCATGGGAGGGATGGTCAAACTGTGTTATCCTTCTCGCTAAGCAGAGAGAAGAAAGCTTAATCTTTAGCAAGGGTAGCACTGGAAACCTAGGACTAACCTGTTGATGTTGCTCACTGCTGTGTCACTAATCTAGCTGTCTGGGTCATCACCTGGTATGAAAGGTGGCTGAATGGGGCATGTGAGAATCGTCTCAGTGCTGCAAGTTAAAGCATCTATTTCCTGCTTTCAGGGGGCGAAGCAACCTGCCTGCAGTAATTCGTATGATTAACCCTCCCTGAAAACTCAAATAGAGCCTTAATAAACAAAACTTCCTTACTTGTTTATTTAGTGTGGGTGCACCTGGATGCGTGCGTTTGTGCACATCCCAAGGTGTGTGTGTGGAGGTCAGAGGACAACGTTCGGGAGTCCAATTCTCTCCTTCCACTGTGAAAGTTTATGGGAATAAAACTCTATCACCAGGCCTGATGGCAGGGTGCTTCTACCCCTGAGCTGTCTCACGAGCTCTGAGATGGTGTATTTTGTGGCCAGATGATTAATCTGTGATGATTAATCTGATTGCCAACTATTTAGGATTTAGAATCAGCAAGGGAAACAAACCACTGACTGCGTCTGTGTGGAATCTCTAAATGAGGTTAGCTGAAGTGAGAGAGACAATCCTATGTGTATGCGGCACCATCCCATGGGCTGGGGTCCTGACTGTATGACAAGGATAGGGTAAGCCCCTGCATTTCATCTTCTTCTCTCGGCCTCCTGACTGTGCATGCAGTGTGACATGTGACCAGCTCCCTTCAGTTCCAGTCCCCGTCACATGGACTGTTCCCTTAAACTGTGAGTTAAAATAAACCCTCGTTTCAGTTGCTTTTGTCCATTATTTTGCTGCGGAGACAAGATAATTAACTAACGCAAGGCTATAAAAAGCAACTGAGCGGCTTGCTCACAACCACCTAGATAGCTTGATATTGTTTGGCCCCACATGTGCAGTGGAGGATTTGGGGAAGAAACATCTCCAAAAAACCCCAGGCAGAGAGATGAAGGAGCTGGTACAAAGACGGGCAAGTGCCAAGACTGTGCATGCCTTTGCAGCCAAGGATCAGAGCACAGCTAACTGTATTGGTCTGACCTCTGAATGTTGTATACTTTGCGGCCGACGGCATCTTGAAAGAGAGTGAGTCAGCCCCTCTGCTTTTTATTTTCCCAATGAAAAATTTCCTTAAAGAAATTCTCGTGGCGGAAATGATGGCATAATTGCACCCCTGCGCTGTCGCCGCAGTGTTTTCCAGCTGCACTGACTATTTATTTCCCCCTCAGGACCTGCTTGCTTCCCAAGAGGAGAGGGTGTTTAATAACAAGGTTGTTGAGAAAGGTCATTGCCAGGGAACAGAGTCACGCAGTCCACGTTGACATAGCCTCTGGGCGTCCCCATCCCTAAAGGAGGGATAGATGGGGGTAACTCTTCTCACCAGCTCACACCTCAGTTCCAGCCTTTGGCTCTTGTCCTCGATTTATCTCTTCTCCACAGCCACCATTGTTAACTGTCATGACTAAGTCAATGTCTCTGGAAGAAAAAAAAATTCTGCTTCCTGGCATTCTCCGTTGGCTGTGTGACAAGTCAAGGTTACCTTGAAAAGAATGTAGAGGGGGTGGGAAATCTATCCATCTAGCGAGAGAGATGTGAGTCACCAATGTGATATCATCTGAATCACAACCTGATTCCATTAGTCTTGACTGTGGAAGGACATTAAGCACTAGGAGAGAGCAAAATGCACCCGGTTACGACGAGGCATGTGCACCCTTGCACCAGAATGCACCAGATTCGTACACTGAGATATGCAGATGCATATAGCTCTATATGCACGGCCATTGGCCTCCTGTGCCTGGGGAGCAGGTAAAGTTCCATTGGTTTTAGAGCAAGCAAAGGTAGGGAGAGAGAGAAAGAGAGCTGCCTTTGGCAATGTTAATGAGGGTAGCCTTCAGGGGTTGGGGGCAGGCAGCATGGGATCTTGAGAAAGGGAAATCTTGGCCTTCCTCTCAGCAGAAAGCATGGCAGGGCTTACAGAATGAGGCTTAATCACCTTCACTCTGTCCTCACTGGATGTACCTCATGCAGGTGGAGCCTGGCTTCCTTGCACATGGGGTCTCTGGATGCTTTTCTTCAAATCAAAACACAACTCACCTCTAGCTATGGTGTTTGGAAGCCAGACATGGAGGCCACTGTGATAGATGAAGGTCGGACTCCTTCATGTTATCAAGTTTCTTCCTGTTTGCAGCCAGCAAGTGTCTGCCTACTTCACGGTAGGTCTTTAGGGAATTTTGGTTTTTTGATCTAAGGATGAGATTGTTGACAGAGATTACTAGAGCAGCTGGCATTATAGCCAAAACGGAACCGTAGGGTTTCTGTAGTCCTCGGTTTCTTCCTTTAAAATGAGTATAAGAAAATCTACTCGACCTACCAAGTTGTCATATCTGACTCTGCAGACTGGGCACCAAACAATGTAAGAGTCATGAGGAAACGGAGCCCTTGGAGCAGAAGGGAACACGAGCTAAATTATTGTTTACAGGCTACCGTTTCTTCCTTCTGCTGAGTTTTCCTGGGATGCGTCCTCTGTTCAGCTAGGCTTGTGGTGCAAACCTATCATCTTCATTTCTGATCAAATCTTTCCTCTTTCTTGGTTGATAAACATTGTCCCCAGACCAACCCTGTCCCACCCCCGAAACCTGATGTTCTCAAGAGGAAAGTAGGAGTAGAAGAATCTTCAGAGCTTGCTTTCGGCTTTGTTGTAACTATAGTTCATGTCCGAGCAAAGCCCACATGTGGAAGGGTTTTGGGGAAAGCAGCTCACTAAGCGGGAAAGGGAACTTTATTCTAGGATGGAGACTATATTTGTTATGTCCTTGTCACTGTGATAAGACAGCAAAAGCAACAGACAAAAACACTTATTTTGACTTGTGGCTCCAGATGGGTAAGAGACCTTCATAGAAGGGGGAGCATAGCTCCAATCAGCACTGTGGTAGGGGCAGGATGCTGGGATCACAGCTTGATCACAGCAAACTAGAAGCAATGTGATGCCATAAACTCTCAAAGCTGTACCCGCTAAAACTTCCATAAATCCCCAGACAGTTTTATCAGCTGGGGATCGAGTGTTCAGGTCCAGGAGCCTAAGGATGTCACTTGTTATTCCAGCTACCACAGAGAGAATTGGGCAGACATAAGGAAGAGTGAGCTTAACTACATGTCTACCTAGTCCATGGGGAAGAATGAGCATATCTACACACCTACCTACTCCATGGGTCACCTACACGTTGTACTCTTGTCACACAGTATCATTTATAGTTGACTGAGAGGCTGGGAAGTGAAGACAGATGCCGTCCCTGATGCTCATTTCAGCCAGGACTTTTCAACATACTCCTCAGTACCTCTGAGGGTGTTCTCTTCTCCACCATTCTGTAGCTATCATGAGCAATGAAACTGTGCGCTTGCTTTCTGTGACTTGTCCAGAACAATGCTTACACGGGCCAGAAAAAGCAAATAGACGGGACTCAGAAACAGCAGAGTTAAACAAGAGAGCCCTTATCTATTGGATTGAGTCCAGGCAGAACACATGTGGTATTAAGGACAGTAGGTTGGAGTTCTTTCTCTAGCCATAAGTGGATACTCTAAGCGTAGTCAGTCTTGGTGAAGAATTTCCCTATGACCCTCCCACAAAGACATACAACAAAATTATCCCTGAGCCTTAGGAAAAAAAAAATGGATCTCCAGGACCCAGTCTCAGAAACTCGACTTCAGTAAATCTGTATCTTTACTCTTTTGTTTTAAGATGTAAACATTTAGAAGCTTCAGATTTGCAGAAAACCCACAAAACAACGTGTAATTTAAATCCATTTTAAACTGTGAAGAATAAAGCACACGCTGCTAAGGGCCCCAAATGGAAAGGACAGCTCAGCGCTCAGCGATTTATCACAGAGCAAACACCTGAGCCATTCAGGAACAGAGCCAGTGGTTCTGTTTTCCCTTCCAACCAGCAGCTGTACCAGGTAAGCAATATCCCCAACTTGCACTTTACATCCTGTCCAAATGTTTGGTTTCATTTTATCAGTTTTTTTTTTTAAACCGATAGCAATCGTGTCATCTCTTCATTGCTGGGACAAAGTAACCTAAGAGAAATCAACTTAAAATTGGAAATGTTTGTTTTGGCTTGTGAGTCTGAAGCTTTCTGGCTGACATCTCTTGGCCCAGTTGTGTCAAGATGGGACACTACAGAGGAAGTACATGGCAGGATAAAGCTTCTCACCACAGGTGATCAGAAGAATGGAAGGGGATAGAATGGAGAGTCTATAATAATAGAGATCTCATCATTCCCCTGAAGGGCATGGCCCCATTGACCCAGCTTACTTCCACTAGGCCCTCCCCTCCCACTAGTTCTAGCACCTCACATCGAGTCATCGTAATGGAACTGAGACATGGTGGAGCCTTTAAGAGGCAGGGCCTAGTGGAAGTTTACTAGGTCCTAGGGTCACCATGACCTTATGAAAGGATTAATATAGTTATGGAACTGGGTGGATCTCTTGAGATCTGTTTGAATAAGGTGAGATCACTCATGTCCTCAGCCCATTATTCATGTGACCATCTCCCTTTCTACTTCTCTGTCACATTATGATCCAGTCACAATAGGTACCATAATGCGTAGACTTCCCAGCCACTAGAATCATGAAACAAATAAACCTCTCTTTAAAATACACCATCCAGCTTCAGGTATTCTGGTTGGTGGATATTTTGGTGGTTGGCAGCTTGGTGTGGCTGAGAAGGCTATTTTTAAGAATGTTCTAAAACTGGTCCTCTGGTCTACCTGAGAGTATAATCTTAGCTCTGTCAATGCCCAGTTTTGGTAAGTTATCCAAACTTTCTTTTTTCCAGTGGGGCATTCATTTATATTTTTTGTAAGAATCTCTTTTTTCCAAAGCATCTCAAGTAGTTTTTGAAGTTGGACCAAGCTTGGGATCACTGTGTGATTTCTCAAAAAGGGTGGGGTTTTGTCCTTGTATGACAAAGACGTTTCTAATGATCCAAACTGATTAAAAAATACTCCATCAGGTGGTACACGTCCTGTCTTATGAGTGTCCAAGCTGATGCCATACAACCCTGCCCTAGCGGCTCTGTGAAGAGTTCTTGGACTTGGCAGAAAGTCATCCTGGGTGATAGATAAACTTGTCTTCAGCTGAATGAGCTGCTGATTCCATCCCTTTCATGGCTATGTTTGGATGGCTACGTGCCGGGCAGTAAAAATTATTCCTAGTTAGGCAGCAGAGGAGAGAGAGAGAGAAAGAGAGAGAAGTGATGCCAGAGGCTCAGGTTAAACACAAATTGGATCGTTAGTCCCTGAATAATTGAGTTAGTTGTCCCGTTGATCAATGAATCTTCCCACACTTTCTCTAAACCCACTGTTCCCACGTGAGCTCTTGGGATAATGGGAATCATGGCTTCTTCAATGTCACCCTCTGCAGACATTTACACTCTTTGTTTCTGTTTTAATGGCTTTATTGGATATGTGCCTATTACAGTAACAGTCTTAAATCATTTTGGAAGCAGGTGTGGTTTGAGTCTTGACACTGTAAATATGTATCCCCCCCTACCTTCAGTGTTGCCCAGCAATATGCTTTCATTGGTCTTTGGTCTTTGAATTATCTCTCTTTACCTGTTTCTTCTGGCTGCTCCCCACCTGGAATTCCCTTCCATCCTTCAGGGGTTTGGCAATGAGGAGATTACTCCAGGTCATGAGAGGACTAAGCCTGCTGCCCAGACACTTGAAAGGCTACCCTTTGGGATAAAACAGCTTCCTTTTAACTCACTTGCAAGTTGATTGTTTCTGCTAAGAATGCTGTTAGGGGATTTGGGGAGAAAGATCTTAAATCTCACTGAGTATATTGGAGCTATGAGATTTCAAGGGGTGAAATAAGACATGGGAAGATATGATAACCTGAGCTTATGCAGGGCCCATTTCTGGTGACCATTTCTGCTCAACCAGTGAGCTCTGAACATTCTGCTCTGGCTCTCCATGTGACTCATGGATGATATAAACAATACCCAGGGAACCAACATCCAGCATGCCAACGAACATGTGAATGTAGCTACCTAAGTTAGACTGGGTTCTCTACAGAAACAAAGCCAATAAAATGTATGTATATGCATTCTAAGAAGTTATTCCCCAAGGGGTTTGGCTTACATGAAAGAGGCTAGCTAGTTAATCCAATGCTGACCATCTCTACATGTTAAAGAGGCAGGTTCCAGTTCCTCATCTAGGAAGTTAGATGCTTCAGCACACAAATGTAGCACAGAACCCTGAAAAATGCCCTGGACAATCACTGACATTAGGCCCATATGTGAAAGGCCTAGAGGCTGGAGTGTGATGTTGGCAGCAGCAGATATGCTCAATCAGGACAAAATGGCACCTTGAAGGCTCACATGATGTCATTCTCTGATCTCCCTTCTTATGGTCAGGAAATTTGCCTGGTAAAAGATGCTATTTCCATTCAGGGGACTATTTACCTCCAGTCAGTGCCCCTAACACCAGTCCTCACTGGAAATACCCTTGCAGACACACAGGTGTGTCTCATCAGTCCTAAGCATCCCTGGATCCAGTGGACAACTAAGACAAACCATCATATCATGCCACACTGGACCACACTGAAAGTAAAATCATGGCCTCCATCACTCCTTCTCTATGATGTGTGAACTAAGGAATGAGTGAAACTTTATTCCTTTGTCCACACCATTTATGTGTGTGTGTGTGTGTGTGTGTGTGTGTGTGTGTGTGTGTGTGTGTGTGTTAGGGGAGAGCTGGAAAGGTTCATTGTATCAACTCTAGATGATTCCATGGATCTTCTAGGGAAGCCCAGCTCTCTACTCTGTGTGTCTCACTCTCTTGTCCAGGTTGGTCTGGAACTCTTTAGGTAGCCCAGGCTACTCTTAAATTCTCGACAAGGCCTTTGCTTTGACCCATTGAGTACTGAGATTGCAGGTGTGAGCAACCTGCCTGACTGGAACTCATTTCTAATGTCATTTATTTTAAAACTCCCCTAGAAGGAAGCAGAGAGAAAGTGAGAAGAAACTTGAGAAGGTGACAAGGTTAGTCCTAGGATTCAGGTACTTCCATGTGTCTTCAGCCTGCTATCAATTTTCTTTAAAAATATGTATTTTATTTGTATGAGTGTTATGCCTACATATATGTAGGTGCACCACATGGGGAACCTGAACCCCATCAGAAAAAGGCATTAGATCCCTTGGATCTAGGCTACAGATGATTGTGGGCCATTATGTGCATCCTGGGAGTTGAACCCTGGTCCTCTGAGAGAACAACAGCATTCTTAAGCACTGAGACTTCTCATCAGCCTAGCCACCTACTTTCTTGATCCTTGGCTTCCTTAAAACTTCAGAAACAAAGGCAATCAAAGGGGTATGTCTGAAGTACATCCTCCATCCCTAGAGACATGCTAGGATTAATTAGCTGGTACCCACAGGATGTTCTGAAAATGAGAAATGCCCTGGATTATTATCTATCAAATGTCACATACAAATATGCTCATGTTCCCATTATGGATGTATGTGTTGCAAAGTTGCTCAACCGAGCATGACCCGTTGGGTGGTTTTAATTACAAATATCAATAAAATTGGTTGATATTTATGGGCACAGACCCTTCAGATCAGGGGAAAGGAAGCTAATTGTGAAAGACAGTGCTGTGATTGAATCCAAGGGAGGCACAGACTCCTGCTAGCTGGGTGCCATGCTGAGATATCTCTAGTCTCTCTGTGTTAATTAAATGTGATGAAATGAATATTTACTTGTATAAAGAATCAGAACTACCCTTCAACTGGGTAGTGCTAAGGCTAGGGACAAGGGACAAGGGATGGTCCTATCTTAAGGTGGACTAAGGCCAATCCATCAAAGGCCTGTTCCTTAGGGAAAAGCAAACACCAGCTGAGAAGGTCCCAGAAAACACTAGCAGTCCAGCACAAGAAAACTAACTTACTACCAATGATGTGTCTGTTCTGGCACCTCACTAGGTTAGTCTCGTGGCTAGTCAGGACCAAGTTTCATTGAAGTAGTAAAGGACATTTATGTCCTTGGAGTCAGGTAATTGAAACTTCAAAACAGCCATATGTCTTTGAGTTACTCCTGATTATTTTTTCCTGTTAAAATGAGATTAATTGGAGAGACAATGTGCGTGTTTGATAAAGTGAGATTGTATGTGGAAAAGAGTTTGGTGTTCAGTGGGTCTGTAATGCAAGTTCATCTCTCTTCCTTCCTGAGATGCTAGGTGGCCAGATGAGCTGAGAAGACTTTGGGATTGGCCATAGAAGATGAAGTCAGTTCTTTCCTGAGCACCAACCAAGGCATTTTACCCGTAAGTGAAGTCCTTTTCTACTGTAAACTAGCAAACAAAGTTTCCTTCAATATCCCTCAATATATGTTAGCACTGTCTTAGTCAGGGTTTCTATTCCTGCACAAACATCCCAACCAAGAAGCAAGTTGGGGAGGAAAGGGTTTATTCAGCTTACTTCCACATGGCTGTTCATCACCAGAGGAAGTCAGGACTGGAACTCAAGCAGGTCAGGAAGCAGGAGCTGATGCAGAGGCCATGGAGAGATGTTCCTTACTGGCTTGCTTTTCCTGGCTTGCTCAGCTTGCTCTCTTATAGAACCCAAGACTTCCAGCCCAGAGATGGCACCACCCACAAGGGGCCCTCCCCCCTTGATCACTAATTGAGAAAATGCCCCACAGCTAGATCTCATGGAGGCACTTCCCCAACTGAAGCTCCCTTCTCTGTGATAACTCCAGCCTGTGTCAAGTTGGCACACAAAACCAGCTAGTACAAGCACCAAGATTAGAATCTTTGATTTCTATTTAAAAACTATCTCTACTTCCTGGAGTTGGTTGTAGATGTTTCATGGTAGACACTCAGTGAACTTAATTTCAATATACCCAGTTCACATGCAGGGAAATTTTATTTCTCTAAGGCTCCCTGGTTGCTTGCATCTATAGATAATGAGAGCAAAGCCCACATTAGCATCTCCACCCAGGACAGACAGAAAGTGTCCCTTCAGCCTGCCCATCCACAGGTGCAAATGTACTTGTGAAGTAGAAAGTGGTGCAAGGCTAGGTCTCAGAGTTAGCAGCTGGAAGGCCACAGACAGACTGGCTTGTTCTTCCTGCAGCTCACTGTTGCACCTCAAGCTACCTGTTTTGGAAGGACTTGCTTTCTTTGTCACAGTTGTTACAAGGGCACTTGTTTTGCAGTTTACTGGCAGAGATGATGTTCTGAGAAGCAGGGAACAATGATGTGATGATACATGGGGCTTTGAACTTGGGTTCTTGGTACTTCGTACCTTGATAGTACATGTTCTTCTGATTTCATCCTGTCTTTGTGTGTGTGTGTGTGTGTGTGTGTGTGTGTGTGTGTGTGTGTGTATGTGTGTGGTTTGTGTTGATGTTTGTACACTCCACATATATGGAAGCCAGAGGTCAGCACTGGGTACTGTTCACCAGGACATTGCTTGCTCTGCTCTTTTCAGGCCACGTCTTGCATTCAGTTAGGCTGGTTGGCCAGAAAGACTCAAGGAAACTCCTGTATTCAACTGTCTGATCATGGAATTGCAAGAACACACCTCTGTATTCGGCTTTTTATAATGTGGATTCTGGGGATTGAACTCAAGTTTTCCTGCTTGCATGGCAAAGACTTTACTCATTCCTTGTAACACATCAGATTTTCCTACTTGAAACACACACAATGCAATTAAACTAGAGTTCTCTGATATTCTTGTTTCTTTGAACAGTTTCTATTGTCAGCTTTTTACTACTTGTGAGAGCCCAGTGCACCAAAGTTCTCTTGGCATTCACTTTTCTTCAGCATACCTTTCTTCACAGAAATGGTGAAGACAGTATATACAACATGGCAGAAACCTCATGATTTAATTTTCCGGTGTTTTTTGTTTCTGTCTGGTGACCTATTGGCCTGAATGCTAACTTGGGTAGGGTAGAGTTGGAAGGAGCACAGACCTTGACCCTAAGGCACACTTAGCCTGGAATTCATCCTTGTCAGTCACAGATGATTCTTGGAGAATCATTTGGATTCTGTAAGCTTCTGTTTATGCATTAATTAAAATGAAGAAATAATTCTTATTTCTTAAGGCTGATATGAGGATTAGTTTGATACATATTTATGAAAGAGTCTGGCAAAGAATGCGTTCTTGGATATCTGAAGTGTGATGAAATGAAGTGATAAAAATGATCAGGCCCCCTCTATTTCAAGATTGCATTTGGGGAGGGGTGGTGATGGTAGACAATGTACAGATCCTTTTCAGTTACTTGAAATGCAGGGTATGGATCTAAGTGAGGAAAAAAGATGGGCTGCTTGGGTGGCTACTGTAAAGTCTGCATCGCCTTGGTTTCTCATTAAACCCTTAACACAACTCCAGGAAGCAAAGGCTACTTTCAAAGAAAAACAAGGTTCATATCAGCCCTACTACTTAATGAAGGGTTGCGGGGAAAATGTTGGCTTGTTCTGAACTTTTCATTGCTTATTAGCAATGAAGAGGATATAACACAGGGTATATCCTCTTTCCTCCATGACTTGTATCCATAGGAAAAGAAAGAGACAGCACATGGTGGGCAGGGCCCTGGAAGGGGACTAGAGGAATAGGGGGCTAGGGGACTTGTGCATGAAGAATAAGTATATAGTTGACTTTTGGACAGGGCACAGGGCACACTGGCATCACCTGCAGAGCTTCCTAGCTAGCAAGATTAGTGCTGGCATTTTATTTCCTGGGAGTCTTTATCAAGTCCAGCCCCCTCCCTCTGCACTAAGGTAGACAGCCTATCTTAGCTTCACTCACAGCATTGTGGAGAAGAACTTTGTCCTGAGCATCTGAGTTTTAGTGTTTCAGAAGTTTGAATTTGCTACCATGACAAAGGTCCCCAACAGCCCATGCTGTCCAGCATCAGGGCTTGGTTCTCCCTGCCAAATCCCTACCCGATTCTATTTCCTTTATCAACCTGAAGATCAACTCTCATTTGTCATATTTATTGCCTTTTAATCTCCCATCCATTTAGTGCTGGGGTTTAAGAGTAGGATTAGAGGGGGGAGTTTAATTGGATGATCCTCCATGGCCCCTTGAACATCAGATTCAATAAAAGTTTATGAAAAGATAAAATCACTTAGGGTTTTATAGCCCCAGACAAGAGTGCGAGGCTGGTGCTAGGACAAGGTAACTGTTTTTCAACCTCATATAATCTGTGTTTCAACTTGATTAAATGAGGAAGTTAGTTCTCTCTGTGTATGACTGTCTGTCTTTCTGTGTCTCTGTCTCTCTTCCTCTTTTTTTCCTTGAGTAGCATTATCCTTTCCTGCCTGGTGTAAGCAAAAATCCACTTTATGTCACATGCCTGCATCTCTCACTTTGATTTTCACTAGCCAGAAGACTAATAAAATCTGGACATACCAGAACATAATATTTAGTTCACACAGAAATATGCTGAGCTGCCACTCAAGGGGGTTGAGGATGGGACATAGGGCAATTTTCAGTGGGAGGATCATGGTCCATGAAATCAGAGGAAGAACAGGGGCTTGTCAACTCCATCCCCTCTGTCTACACCACTGTCTCACCAAATTCTTTCCCCTTCATTCCACAGAACCCTTCCTTCTTCTATACACAATGGTTAAGTCACAAAAACAGAACAAATCCAACTTAGCCCCTCCATCCCTTCTCTGGGCCACAGTAAAAAGAAAACATGAGATTTTTCCTAAACTACCTGTGCCTCCATAGACTGAATCCTGACAGCAGAACAGGGTCACATTCTCCTTTCTGTCACTCATGCTTAACACAGGATCCATGGAAGACATGTAAGGGTTATTGTTTGCACTAATAAATGCACATTAATCCATAGCTCAGCTTCCCTTTCACTCTCTAGTTCCTTGGACCATGAGAGGACAGTCCAAGCCAAGGGTGGAAGTCTGGAGATGGTGGGTGAAGGTGTGTGGAGTTCATGTGGGTTTTGTCTTGTTATTGTGACTCTACAGCAGTGTTTGATTGTCATGCCCAGAAAGATAAAGGGTCCTGTGTAATGAAGGGGAAAGAATGTTTGAAAAGTGTTGTAGGCAGAGGGGATGGGAGAAGAGAGAGGAGGCCGAAGAGAAAGAGGGCATGAAGAGGAGCCAGTGATAGGTGTTAGGCTGTTGCTTCCTTGAGGTGAAGATTATATATAATAAAAATCCTGGTGTGGATGGCCAGAGAACCTAGGGAGTACATAAAGCATAATCTATAGCAGCTGGATGTGTAACAGTGCTTGCCCAACAGATCCTGGCTTCTATCCCCAGAACAGCTCCCGTACCATCTATGTGTGAAAAGAATATACAACACTCCCAGACTTTTGGTGAATTTATGTTTATATTTATATTTAAAATTAATTAAGGATAATCAAGACAGCAATGCTTAGTAACTTGTGACCCAGGAAAGATCATCTTTCTAAGAGTTCCTGGAACTCTGAGATTGGGCTTTATGTTTCTAGTAGCTATGCACTGGGGCCAATTTTAAAGTGATGTAGGTACTTCTTAGTCACATGTTCAAAACTGCACTAATGGCAGGTAAGGTCAGATCTTAAACAAGCCCCTTGGAACTACCCATCTACTTGGGAGGTGTGGGTGCACATCAGTAGGGGGCCTTACTCGTCAGGTCTAGAAGATAGATGTGAGTTTTCTCCATAACTGCTGAGTAGAGAGGGGAAGTAGGGTATCTAATGAAGAAGAGGCGATGGTCTCCATGAGGCCAGGTACTCCAGGCAGATGAGAATACTGCAGTGGAGTAGAGTGGAGGTAATGATCATGGCCATATAGGTCAAGCCATGACCCATAAGAGGCCACATGTAAGTGTTAGTACACAGTGATTTGGGAAGAACCCTGTAGTAGATGTTTGCTCACAAGAGCATCAGGACAATGTTTTCATTTTGTAACAATCACTCTGGCTTGGTGTGGAGGCTAAATTAGAGGGTATGTAAGGGTGGAACTGGAAGACATGAAATAGGCTATATGTATACAAATATATATGATAAATGTCATATATATACTTGATATATATTTGATATATACTTAATATAAATGTATACACATACATACACACACACACACACTGAGTATGTGTATATATAGTAAACAGGGGATGGAACAATCTGGAGGCATATTTGGAATGGAAATCAATTGAGGGAGACATGATATATACATATACACACACATATATATATATATGCACACCCACATGTATACATACACACACTTATATATATATATTTGACATGTCATATATATATACATGATACATATTATATAGATACATATACATATACATATGTGTGTGTATATATATATATATATATATATATATATATATATGCTGAGTATGTGTATGTATAATACACAGGGGATGGAACTACCTGGAGGCATGTTTAGAGTGGAAAGTGGAAAAAATGGGATTGGTGGAGTGGCTAAGGTCAGAGGGAGAAATGTATCACATCAAGGCCTCTGCACAGGTTGGAGAGCTGCCTGGGATCTATGTCTCAGACATGGGTTGCTGGGAGTTGGGTATCTGCTGCATAGCAAAAAGCCTCTTGAGTAAAGTGATGTGTTAAGTGTTAAAAAGATGAAGAGAAAGAATGGAAAGACAGTCAAAGAGGAATAAACTGTTTGTCGGGGGTCAGGACTCCACGTCTTTCTGTTTACCTGTGAATATGGGTTTTAAACTGTCTTAATTGTGGGCAGGAAAGGAGGATGACTCTCGTGTTGGCAGATATGTGAGACATAAGGCAACACTGTGAGTGCCTTGCTCTGGGTGGGCTGCTCCTGAGCACAGACCCATATGGTTAAAGTGACAGCTATTTGGCTTGAGAGCCAGATGTTTGATTGACGCTGTTAGAATAGGGGTAGAGCCAAGCTTTGTGGGGCTTGAAGCAAGTATGATCTTTAGAGGAAAACAACACAGAAATGTGCATATGAAATTGAATAGTGGACTTTGGATGAGTAGCATGTATTTTAAAAAAAGCTTAAGTCTCATTAGCATCATGATAAAAAAAA
>JADRCD010216570.1:0-23964 GCA_019843815.1 Montemys delectorum
CTCCTCCTAGCTGCCTTCCCCTCCTCTGCCCTGCCTGGTGCTGCCCTAGAACACAAGGCATCAGGAAGAGGCATCTAGAAGGGATCCCTGTGGAATGTGGAGCCCAGTGACGGTGAGGGTGCATATGACATGGTATATCCCCCATCCTCCGCAGCACAACACTATTCCAAGAACCCTCTGTGTATACACTGGGTACTAGGTCCCCAAAGGTCATCATCGTCAGGATACCCTGCCAGGCAGCGGCCCCCACTTAAGAAACTTGGGCACCAGATGACACAGGCTGCAGGTGGGCCTGAGGGGGCTGGAGCAGGCTGGGGAGCTGGCCAAGAAGCTGAGGCCCTGGGAGGCTGCAGAGAGTCTCCCATTGGCCTGGTGGGTGAGCAACAGAGGGCACACAGTACCTCAGGAGCAGCCGGAGTGTTCGGCCATCCCTGAAACCCCATCAACCTGGGCCAGGGAGAAAAGTGGCACAGGGCCTCAGAGAAGGATGACCCTGTTCTTCTTGGGACTTTGTGGCCTCCTGTAACAGAAGCACATTCCAAGGGCTTGTCACCCCTGCCCTCTTCCCTTCTCCCTCCCCACCTTCCATCTCTCCCTTCCCTCCTCCCTCTCTCCCCAATTGGAAGCCCCAGGAAGGACCTGGACTACAAACCAAGGCCCAGTAATAAGTAGACTTTGTTCTTCAATCCATTCAGCCAGTCTGCATCTTTTAATTGGAGAATTAAGACATTTACATTTGTGGTCAGCTCGCATGTGTGCGTGTGTGCGCATGTGTGTGTGTGTGTGTGTGTGTGTGCTTGTGCATATGTGTACACAGGGTATGTGTGCACTCACGTGTGTCAATGCACACACACTTGTGCCCACTCTGCCCATGTGGAGGTCAGAGAACAACTCAGGTAACTGTCCCCACTTTCCACCTTGTTTGAGCTGTGCAAGTCCCTTTGTTGCTTGTCTGCAGCATATACCAAGCAAGGTGACCCTCAAACTTCTGGACATTTTTCTATCTCCACCTTCCCTCTCCCCATTGGAAGCACTAGGGTTCCAGCTGATCATGCTACCAGCTTCCACACAGGCTCTGGGGGATTCGAACTCAGCCCCTCACTCTGGAGCGGCAAGCGTCTTTACTACTGACCTCCCCATTCAGGGTTGTCACTGAGAGGTGATGAACACTAACTTCTCTTTCTTAAAGGTTTTCTAGGTTACTTTCCTTCCTCTCACTGGCTATCCTCCTAAGGAGACATATCCTTGCCCAAGCGCTGTACTCGTGTGAGTCTCTACTGAGTGTCATGTGTGCCCCCCCCACATCCCCCCACACCCACCCATGCCCACGGAGGATTCCTCTAAATACCACCTTCAGCACTGGTTAGTGGGGAAGAATGGCTTCAGTCTGTGGTCATCACAGGGGCCTTTATTTCCCTTTTGGTGATAGTTTTTCCTTGTAGCTGTCAGAGAGTTCTTTGGTTTGGGATTGAGAAGGCACATCCCTTACCCCTCACCCACCCCCTGCCCCAGACTTCTACCCTAGTAACCTTGCCTACAGGAGTGGCTTCTCTTCTACAGCCTCCCTGGTTCCTCCTTTATTGTGGCTTCTTGTCTTTAGCCTCAAGGGGTCCTGAGACAGTTCTCTTCTGGTAGTAAAAGGGGTTCCGAATACCTAGTGTTCTTAAATGTCATTTCTTTCCCCAGATCTGGGGGATTTCCTGCAATAATTCTTTTGTTGTTGTTGTTGTTTGTTTGTTTGTCTGTTTGTTTTTCGAGATAGGGTTTCTTTGAGTAGCCCCGGCTGTCCTGGAACTCACTCTGTAGACCAGGCTGGCCTCGAATTCAGAAATCCACCTGCCTCTGCTTCCTGAGTGCTGGGATTAAAAGCACTTGCCACCACCGCCCGGCTCAATAATTCTTTTTTTAATTGAATAGGTTTCCCACCCTTGTTCTGTCTTGGTTCCCTAGTCACTCACTGGTCTAGTTATCGTGACCCAGAGATCTTGGATGTTGTAGTCACAGCTCCTTTCCCCTGGCCACTCTCTGTGTGTAGTAACCCCTCAATCTTGCCTTCAATTCCCAACATTCCTTTGTCCTCCAGGTGTAGTCGCTCAGCAATCACATTATTTACTCATTGCTGGTTCAAAAACCTGACAAAGGTATCAAAGGTTAATTTGGCTGCAGTTTGAAGGTGTGACCCATTAGGAAAGGCAGTCAGGGCAGCTAGAGAATGAGGTGTCAGGTACTGCCACATCCAGTCAGAAACCAGAGAGATAAATGCTGGGCTATTTCGTGTCTCCTTTTTATTCCGTTGGGGAACCACCTCTTGGAATGATGTCACCCTATAAAGCCTTCTCATCCTGCCTTGAAGGCTAAATCTTGGGGCCTGTACCCACCCAGAGGATGAAACATAGCTTAAGTTGAGCCACCGCTATGTCATAAGACACTGTGCTAAGAGTTCCAGTGGCAGCCTGCCTGACTGTAGGGTCATTAGCAAGCACAGTTACATGGCCCACAGACACTGGATGGGTCTGATGACCTGGATGGGCAGATGCTAAGTGGCTGACAGACAGGAAGCCTACAGAACTTGGATGTGAAGGGAAAGGGATCCCCTGTGTCTTAGGTGGGATTGGGTGAGATTTAGTCATCTCTTCAAAACAACCCACAATTTAAAACCTGAAGTTTTCATATTTCTAGAGTTTTCCATTTCCACAGTTTTGGATAATGGTTGATTGTAGGTGACCAAATTTTGCCAATGACAGAGGCTTGGTTATCTAGGCTACTTCAGTTGACCTGTCCCACGTCACTGCTGGGGCAGTATGGTTCTAGAGAAGTACAGAGACTTCCTCAGAAATAGAGTCGGCCAACTCTTAGGTCAGTGTGTCGACCCTTGTGAGCCCCATCCTAGGAAGCTGCCAAAATGGCTTCTCCAGTCACAAGGATAAGGTGCAGGTGCCTACCAACGCCTGAGATGCACCACGATCGAGCGCACAGAGAAGGGAAGGCTGGCCATGGTCCAACCTGTGTTTGTTCACTACTTCATTCCCTGAAGGATCTGAAACAACAACAAAAAATTAAGTAGTTAATTGATCGATCAATTAATTTAAAAAAAGTAAAACAAAATAACTAACAACAACAGTGAACACAACACTCTAGCACAGATCACACAAATCCCCATCAGGGAAGTCTTACCTGCAGGGAAGACACGGAATGCAAATATGCAGGCAATATAGTCTTGCACAGTTACTGTTTCAGAGCTTCCTGGTGGCCAAAGGAAAAGAGGAAGCTTGATTAGCTGCATGATGTTTAAGAAGACACCAAAGGAAGGGAAAGCGCGTGTCATGGTTTTGACTTGTATCCACAGTGTTCATGTGGATACATGAACTTAATCTCCAAATTAATCCTTTAATGGTGTTTAAAGGTACAGCCTATGGGAGGCAATCAGGGTGAAATGAGCCCCCATGATGCATTGCTGCTTGATAGGAAGAGACAGAGGAACCCAAGCTAGGACATGTCTCTCTATCTTGCCATGGTCTTCCCTCTACCATGTTACAATGCAGCAAGGAGTCTCCTCCTGACACCAAGCAGGCGCCAGGCCCTTGTTCTTAGGATTTATAAAGAACCATGCACTAAATAAACCTGTGTTCTCCGTAAATTACTTGGTCTCTGGTATTTTGCTGTAGTCACAGAGCAAAGATGGAGACAGTGTCTTGACTCAGTTATGGGTGGCACTTTGAAAAGAAAAAAAGAATGGCCAGGCAGTGGTGGCACATGCCTTTAATCCCAGCCCTTGGGAGGCAGAGGCAGGCAGATTTCTGAGTTCGAGGCCAGCCAGCCTGGTCTACAGAGTGAGCTCCAGGACAGCCAGGGCTACACAGAGAAATCCTGTCTCGGAAAACCAAAAAAAAAAAAAAAAAAAAAAAAAAAATCTAATGATCTATTGTACGTACATAAGTACACTGTAGCTGTCTTCAGATCCCTTTTATATCAGATCCCTTTACAGATGGTTGTTGTGAGCCACCGTGTGGTTGCTGGGAATTGAACTCAGGACCTCTGGAAGGGCAGTTAATGCTCTTCACTACTGAGCCATCTCTCCAGCCCCCATGATTGGCGCTTTTCACTTCTGAAGCTCACGGATGCCCTTTTGGTTGCCCCTAGATCTGCAAGATCGTGAGAGACTCTGTGTCCTCCAAACTTCAGCGTTATGTGAAGACTCTTCCAGGTGAGGGCTGGGAGTGGGCTGAAGATAGAAGGGGCACCAGGAGTGGGGGAGAGGCAGAGTGGACGCGTCAGGCCTGAGCCTGCCGAGGAGGGGCAGGGCAGGCTAATTCCACCACAGCTGGTATTGGGCCAGTTCCTTGTGTGTCCAGAAGTAAGATGGAAAGTAACTGCCTTCAATGAGGCAGAAGGCAAACACCTGATACCCTGGCACCCCGGCACACCAGCACCCTGAGACCCCGGCACACCAGCACCCCACACTCTGGCTGAGGCCTGTGAGCCACAGACTGAGACGAGAGGCCCTCTACTTCTCTCTAGCCCTCATTCTTCACACCCTGCAAAAGGGCCTAGATCTCTATACGCAGCAGATGGTAAAGAACAGCAGTGGCTGCTGGCAGGCCTCCTCCTGTTGCAGGAACTCAGGATACTCCAGCCTCCTCACTTCACTCTTGGAGAAATAAAGACTCAGAGAAGGGCAGACACAGGGTTGAGGTTCCAGAGCCACCCAGAAGTTTCTGGATCCCAGAGCAGAGTGAAAATGTTATTCTTTGGCAATTTCATGTATGTGTATGATGTGTGTTAATCATGTCCTCCTGAAGTTGGGTTTTATAAACTGACTGTCCCCTTTTGGACTGAAGCCCCACTGGGTCCATAATATATGCTCTGATGTGGGACCAAAAAAACCCAAACAAACAACAGCCTCTCACTTAGCAGCCCAGGCTAGCCTCAAACTCTTAGCAATCTGACTGGCTTCAACCTCAAAGCAATCCTCTTGCCTCTGCCCCCCATATAATAGGACTGTAAGCATGTTGCCCCTTCAGTGAGCCATTGTTATCTGTATGAATGTGTGGGGTGTGTGCGTGTATGTGTGTGTGTGTGTGTGTGTGTGTGTGTGTGTGCATATGGGGCTAGGGACTGAACCTAGGGTTTGTCAGTGCCCCACTAGGTGCTCCAACCCAATCTCCGTCTCCAGACTTCACGTCTTTTAAGGGAATCTCAGGGGCTCCCTGGAGCAGTAATGGGGAGACCACAGTTCCCCTTGCAGTTCCTCTTCCAGGCTACTGCTACTGGAACCAGCTCACAGCTTACCTTCTCTGTCTAGTGATAACCAGAGTGGATGATGTGACCTCAATTGACTACAGTCCGGTGGCTCCTCTGACAACCACGGACCAGTTCCTGGAGGGGCAGCTAAGGGTAAGGCTTCCACAGAGACACTGGGCTGCTCACATATGCACTCTGTAACCCTGGAAATGGACTTCTTCGTGCTTGTTTTTACCCCACTCCACATTCCCCTGCATCCTCACTGCAGCCCTGCTGGCCCCCAAGACCCCCGAAACTCACTACACCTGCCCACTGCCCAGGGACTTTGCACTGGCTCTCTCCTCTGCCCAGGCTCCTCTGCGGCAGATATGGACACAGCTCTCTCTGCTTTCTTCTAGTTCTTGCTCAAATAGGCCTTCTTCCTAGGGATGTCTTCATAGAGATGCTGAAATAGCCCCTCACTGTGCCTCCAGCACTGCTTTTATTTCAGCAGAGCTAATTACCCAACATACACCATGATGAGGCAGGGCAGGGGCTGCTCTGTTCACTACTGTATATACAGCACATACGGTGCTCAGGAAGTTTGTCGGATGGAAGGAAGGAAGGAGGGAGGGAGGGAGGGAGGAAGGGAAGGAGGGAGGAAGGGACGGAATAATCTCCTGTGGCCTTCCACTGGTGGCTCTGTCCTTCAGTGAACAACCAGAGGAAGGCCCATGCAGCTCCCCGCCTGGGACAGGTGAACTCTTTCTGGGTGTCCCATGCAGCAAACTAGAGCTGCAGTGGGTACTGAACCAGGACCATTTTGCCCACGGTGTGGCACACGAGCCACTAAAATGGCAGGAGTTATTCATATGATGGATAAGTGTGCTCATGCAGCCCAGGTCTCTTTCTTGTCCTCCCTAAGGATGAACTTGGGGACATTCATGGGGTTGAGACCTGGGGAGGGGTGATGGGAGGTTAACCAGGAGTGGATGGAGGACAGAAAAAACAATGAACTTGGGCAGACAGAGCCCTGCGGTGATCCAGGAAGGAAGAGAAGGTGGCTGCATCACAGAGATCATCCTGACAGTTCTCTGTCCACCGTGACTACCCTCTAGAGATGCTGGACAAGGCTTAATGGCCCTCTCATCCACATACATACAAGCAGTGCACATACTATACATACACACAGACACACATGAATGCACAAACACACTGCACACTCATGCATGCATACCTGATTACACACATATGTGCACATGCATGCACACACATACACACAGTTCACACACGTTCATGCATAGGGCATATACACATACACATATGCACTTTCATGTACATGCACACACACACATGTGCAGATAGACACATTCACCTGGACCTGTATAGAAACATACACTCGAGCACACAGGAGGTACATTTGGTCTTGGCTGATGAGCTGTTTTACATGGTGGACTGGTGTGAATGTCCTGCATGGTCTGCTGAGGGATACACAGCTGTAATCCCAACATTCAGGGGGCAGAGGCAAGAGGATCCTTTGTGAGTTCAGCCTGAACTATATAGCAAGTTTCAGGCCAGCCAGGGCTACACAGAGACCCTGTCTCAGAAAGAAAGAAAGAAAGAAAGAAAGAAAGAGAGAGAGAGAGAGAGAGAGAGAGAGAGAGAGAGAGAGAGAGAGAAAGGAAGGAAGGAAGGAAGGAAGGAAGGAAGGAAGGAAGGAAGGAAGGGAAGGAGAAAGACAGATGGGAAGGAAAGAAGGAAGGAAGGAGGGAAGGAAGCAGATAGATGGACGGAGGAAGGAATGGACAGAGGGAAGGTAGGGAAGGAATTAAGAAAAAAGGCAAAGAAAAGAGAAGAGAGGAATTATGGGTGACATGTGCATTAACTGTAAAAGCCAGCATGACTCGGAGGCTCAGAGAAGGGTCTGGGCCGCCGTGGTTCAGGGCCTCCCCGAGTGTCTGACACCAAAGGTTCACATTCCACACTGCCCTCCTGCCCACGCCAAGTATTGTGCTGACTATAACAGTGGTCTTTTTGCGCACATTTCAGACTCGCTATGCTCTTTAAATTTTACCTAAGTGATAGTCTACCATATGCACCTATAATTTGCTTCTCTGAGCTCAACATTATTTTTCTTCCTAAACAAACCATCTGCTTTCATTGCACGTTGTCAAATCACATTTTAGAGACATGGGGAGTATGTATCCTCCCTGTAGCATGTAATGCTTACCAAAACACAGACAACTCAGCCTTCCACATTCTGCCAATGGGACAGAGGAGGCAACTGTTCTTTTGATGGATGCCCAGCTGACTGGCAAGCGGGAGGTGGAGTGGTACGGGGGGAGGAGGTGCTGGCTCGACGCCGCCGCCTCTGCCTCAGCCACTTACTGGCTATATGGCCTCCTTGAGTCCCAGGATGCTGGAAAGCTCGCCCAGGTGCTCCCCCCCTCCCCCATACCACCTGCAGTTCCTGCTCGCGTCTAGCTGATTCTTTTCCTTTTTTACTGGACTCACCCGCAATCCTTGAAAGACACCTAGACTTGCTCTGTTCTTTCCTTCCAGGGGGAGTTTTTCTGGCATGGACACCACAACCCACTCTCCTTTGACCCTCCAGTAATGAGGTTTTTGCCCAACAATGACTACATGGTGTGCATGGCCATCTCTGACTACTTCTTCAACACTGCGGTACTTGCGTACCAAAAGTCCGGAACCTTGAAAATAACCCTGGGGGACCAATTGGTGAGTGTGGCCGACTGCAAGCACAGAAGAGCAAGGTCCAGCAGACCTTGGTGGGAGTTCCCTGGGGCAGAGTCCAAGGTGCCATGAGGGTCAGGAGTCACAGAGCCCTGAGTTCAAGTGCTGGTTCCATTTATTGTCAACTGAGGAGCCCTAGGCCACTTATGCATCCTTGTACCTCAGACTTGTCTGTAGGCCACCACACTAATGTCCTCCCGAGAGGCCATTGTGAATATTAATGAGGCAGCAGGGAGCCCAGGGCAGTTACCCCCTCCACACACACACACACACCATATGTCATTCCCGCCCTGACTCAGCATCACCTACCCAAAGCAACCATCAATCTCATTGGCTCTTACCTCATGTTCATGGCTGGGCTCACTCTGGACCTCAGTTTCCCCATATGTACATGATGAAACTTCTCTACAACCTAGGGGGTACAGCCATCCCAGCCCGGTCCCCCATGCCCTGGGTTCCTCTTACGGCACTCATTAGAACCATCAGGTTCTCCTCTCTGTATAGGAAAGAATGCAGAATGAATGCCCAGCACCCACGACAGAAGCAAGCACACACCACCCTGCCGGGGGCTCAGGCTGCTCACTCAGAGCAAGTTGGGGACCCACAGCCATTTCTATTAGCTGTAATTTTGCCCTTGATCGCGGGTTCCTACATGATGGTGCTTGCTTGATCGTGCAATTTCAGCTCTTATAATAAAAAAGGGGGAACTGTGGAGCGCCGTTGCCGTGCCTTAAAGATCGCATTGGTCAGCTGGAGCCGTTGGAGTAAACAAGTCCTTATTTGGACCCAGGGGCATGCCCACTAGTGGCCTGATTCTATGTCAATGCCTAGTAGCCTATGACTGTGTGAAACGTGGTATGGGCTCATGGGTGGTCCTAGGAAAGGTATATAGTCAGACTCCTGGTGGGGCTCCGGGCCACTCTGCTGTAACCGTTAAGCAAGACATTCCTGAGTAAACTGTTGCTGGAAGGACATGGTGTGCTGGTCCTTCTTCCCTGTCAGTCAGGGTCGTTGGCGCCGCGCACTGGACTGCTGGTATCCTGACAAAAAAGAGTACAATCATCCCCCCAAAACTACTGCATATGCTGCTGGAGCCATGAGTCCCACCATGTGTACTCTTTGGTTGGTGGTTTAGTCCCTGGGAGCTCTGAGGGTACTAGCTAGTTCATATTGTTGTTCGTTCTAAGGGGCTGCAAATCCTTCAGCTCCTTGGGTCCTTTCTCTAGCTCCTTCACTGGGGACCCTGTGCTCAGTCCAATGGATGACTGTGAGCCTCTACTTCTGTATTAGTCAGGTACTGTTAGAGCCTCTCAGGAGAGAGCTATATTAGGCTCCTGTCACCTAGTACTTGCTGGCATCCACAATAGTGTCTGGATTTGATGACTGAATATGGGAAGGATTTCCAGGTGTGACAGTCTTTGGATTGTCCTTCAGTCACTGCTCCATAGTTAGTCTCTACAACTCCTTCCATGAGTATTTTGTGGTTTGTGGATTGTACTTTGTGTATTCTGATCTTTTGGGCTAATATCCACTTATCAGTGAGTGCATACCATATGTATATGAACATAGTGGAACAGGTGTCCTCATTACATGTTAGAACATCTTCTGGATATATGCCCAGGAGTGGTATAGCTGGGTCCTCTGGTAGTACTATGTCCAATTTCCAGAGGAACCGCCAAACTGATTTCCAGAGTGGTTGTACCAGCTTGCAGTCCCACCAGCAATGAAGGAGTGTTGCTCTTTCTTCACAACCTTTCCAGCATCTGCTGTCACCAGGGTTTTTCTCCTAGCCATTCTGACTGGTGTGAGGTAGAAACTCAGTTGTTTTGATTTACATTTCCCTGATGACTAAGGATGTTGAACATTTCTTTAGGTGCTTCTCAGACATCCAGTATCTGTCAGTTGAGAATTCTTTGTTTAGCTCTGTAGCCCATTTTTAATAAGGTTATTTGGTTCTCTGGAGTCTAACTTCTGTCAGGAACCATAGATACAAGCATCACCAACAGAATACAAGAGATAGAAAAGACAATCTCAGGTGCAGAAGACACCAAAGTCTGCTTTTTGTTAGAGGCTCATGTAATCATGAACAGTCGTGCCCTCAGGTTTAAGCTAGGTGGAAGAGAAGAAGGTAGCAGAAGAAAGGAGGATTTACTCCCACATCCTCCCTAAGGCAAGACTAGGACTAGGCTGAAGCAAATGGGATATATGGTGCCAAATTTAATGAGGTTTTTCACTCTTCACAAGCCGGGAATCTAGTTTGCGTTCTAATCCAAAGAGACTCATGCACCTCACCTGAGTCCTGGCCTTGATAATTCTGATGAGGAATGGATGATTTATGGCATATCACAAGCTTGTAAATGAAAATCAGTACGCAGTAAGGATTGAATAACCACTGGTCATTGTTTATAAAAAAGGCTGGCCTTTATTGTTATCTACTACCCACTGGGACTATCTGGACTAGTCAGAGGTGGCAGGGGTGGGGCATCACAGGACGGGGGGGGGGGAGTATGGATTTGTCAGGCTGCTGTCATGGGAGGGAGGCACACTGAAGCTGAACATTCTGGGATTGGTCTGGCAGCAGACAACGGTCACGGGCCACATCTACCCTTCCTGACCTATTGCTACCCAAGTAGTTCCGGGTGGTATTGCCACAGTGGTACCAGGGTGCCCCAGTGTCCATAGTCTTGCCTCTGACCAAGCCCTTGCCTCTTCTTCTCAGCCTGTAACAATCTCCCAATGTCCTTCTCTCTCCTCGCTGCAGTTATCAAAGGATGACAGATACCAGTTGAACACTGACTTCCTTGGGAAGTTCCTGCCCAAGGTAGGAGACCTGTCTCCTTACTCGGCTCACTAGGGGAGGACTGGACCATTGTGATAGGATGAGAACCCCCCTTCAGGCCTGTAGGCAGCAGAATGGAGGTGGCTCAGGAGAACCCAGCTCAGACATAGTCCAAGTGCCCTATCAATGCCCCGAGGATGAGGCCAAGTGCGGGCCTCACACAGCCATCAAATCTCTACTGAGCTGGGGACCAACAGCAGAACAGACTACCTACCTGCTATCTCCCACCTCCATCTCTGTCTACACACACACACACACACACACACACACACACACACACACACACACCACAGCACTCCTCTCTCCCCCTGGTGTCTTCCTCCTCCTCCTTTGCCTCCCCTTCCCTCTCTGCCTCCCCTCTCCTCCCCTCCCCTCTCTGCCTCCCCTACTCTACCTCCACCCCCTGCCTTTCCTCCCCCCTCTGCCTCCCCTCCCCTCTCTGCCTCCTCTCCTCTCTCTGCTTCCTTCATTGTTCCTCTGCTTCCTGCCTCTCAGTCCTGTAAAGATGGAAAATTTCCACTCAGGTGCACAAGGCAGTTGAGCAGACAAGCCGTGTGCGCAGCCTGTGACGGTGACAGGGTAGCCGAGGTAGACAGGAAGGTTCTTTTTGCAGGCTGAACGGCTTAAGCCAGAGATTTATGTCTAAGAGTTCTGTGGACTGGAAGAACAAGATTGGGGTTCTGGGAGGACAGTCTGACAGCCGCTGGTGGAGAGGGGAGCGCCGGCAAGACAGTTCTGTCAGCTCAGAGCCCTGCGCTCATGACCTCACACAACCTGGTTTCCATAGAGGCCTATCTCTAAGCAAAGCCACGTTGCTGCAACGTGAGTTTCAGAAAGGTGCACATGCGTTCCATAGAAACGTCTCTTGGTAAATAAAGAAAATATCTAATAAAAAAAAAAAAGTAAAAAATAAGAAACTTTTCTCAGGAGGCAGTGGCGGGAAGGGTGTGGCTGGCAGAAATGTCCAGGGGAAGCTGTCTTGAACATTTCCCAGGAAGGCTTGCAGAGAGATGAAGGGAGGGCCAAGGCTCTTCTAAGCTCTCCTCGAAGCCCACACTGCCCCGTGACTAAGTGACAGCTGAGCTGATGTTTGAAGGAAGCTTGGCAGCCTGCCTGGGGAAGAACAGGGACAAGCACTCAAGGATGGGAAGTAGACAGTGGGGAGGGGTTTCCATGGTAAAGAGCATTTCGAGAGGAGAGCAGAAAAGATAGGTATCCTATCCCTGGGGGTGGGGGCAACGGAGGCCAGTGGACAGGAGCAGCAGGTCCAGACTGACAGTGGTCTGTATGCTGATGGACCACCATGAGTCTTAGAAACCTTTAAATAAGAAAGACCTCTTCTGTCCCTTGTCCCCACTGGGAACTGCAGGTAGCCAAGAAGTTCCCCAGTATGGGGGTACAGCTGCTGATCTCGGCACCCTTGTCTACACACCTGAGCATACAGCCCTCAGGCCTCTCATTCAAACCTAAGCTGGAGACCCAGGCCTTTGTAGTCCTCCCGAACGCCTCCCTGGTCCCTCTCTTCCTGCTTGACTTGGTAAGAAGGGTGGGGACCCAGATTCAAGCCCAGACGCCACGGCTCCATACCTTGAGCCTCGAGACACATACACATACACACACACACACACACACACACACACACACACACACGCACACGCACACGCACAAACACACATATGCACACACATACACACACATACACACATACATACACACACATACACACATACACACACACACATACACAAACACACGTATGCACACACATACACACACACATACACACATACATACACACACATACACACACACATACACACATACACACACACACATACACAAACACACGTATGCACACACATACACACACATACACACATACATACACACACATACACACACACATACACACATACAAAACACACACACATACACACACACCATAGGCACTCATTACCAGCCGGCACTTGAGCATTGGCTTATTCATATGTGGATAAGTCACGCCTTCATCCTTTCACTTGTTCAGTAATTCATTCCTTCATGGCACAAAACAGTTCCCAACTGTCCATCTTTGTGAGTCAGATAGCACCAGTGTGGTTTTCCATCCATCCTATTTGTCCAATTGCTAACTAAGCCAGTCACTCATTCTTACGGGAAATATGTTCTACCTTTTCCGGACTCTACACTCATCACTTATTCAATTATCCATGGATTCATTTGCTCAACCCTTAATTTATTCAAGTTTTCATTCCACTGTTGATTTGCATTCATTGGTTGGGTCACCCTATTGTTACAGAAGTAGTTGGGGGCCAACATCTCCCCTACCAGGGGACACTAGAGGCCTGTGGACCACCTACATGGGTCTATACCCTCCCAGAAGGGGGCGCTAGAGATCTGTGGCTGATCTGCCCAGTTTTAAGCTGAAGTCCAGTTTTCTGATGAAGTGGATTCTGGTTTTGCTTACCCAAGGCCATATGCAGGCCAGAAGCTGAAGTGGGCCTTCCCTTCCTTAGTAGGTTTGGAATGAAGCAATGGGTGGCTATTGTAAGCAAAGGCCAGCCTAGACTCCAGTGTCCTCCTCACCTCCGACTGACAGTCCAGGACTTAGAACCACAAGGCCAAAGCCAATCCCTCTGCTTCCTGGGCTCTGTGGGTGTGACCCAGAGGTAAAGCCACACTGCTAGGCCTCTGAGGAGCTGACTCCAGCCCCTCCCACCTGGAGGTCAGGCCAGTTCCTTGCATCTCTTGCTTTGCAGAAAACAAATGCCTCTTTGGAAGTGGATGCTGAAGAAAACAGACTTGTGGGAGAGTTGAAGTTAGGCAGGTAAGCAGACCTGTGGAGACAAGAGGAGACGGGTGCCCATCCGTTCCTGGATCCGAAGGAAAATGGTGGCTGCCACACACACTCAGCACCCAGTCCTGGCCTTGGTCCACCTGACCAAGCCTCAGACAGTGCACAGTAGGCACACTCAGCCCATTTGCTCAAAGAGGTGGGGTGGGGATGGAGCACAGAGAGAGTGAGAAACACTGATAAAAAGAATGGGATGATAAAAAACTAGAAAGCATGGCCTCTGGTGCTCTCAGAGATGGGGGTGAGGGGCGAGACTCCACAGAGCAGGGATGGGGGCGGGGCCACTGACTTGATGGACAGTCAGCAACAACCTTTGAAGAACATTAGAGATTTGACTGGAGTCCTACTTTGCTACTATTAACTGTGTGGCCTTGGACAGATGGTTTGACCTCTCTAAGGGAGTTTTCTCCCTTGTGAGACAGGAGCCTCCTGGAGCCTTACAGGGACAAAGCAGCCACCCCAGTACCCCACTCTTGCTCTCAAATCACCATTAAATGACATCCTGGCCACCAGGGAGTAGGCTGTGGGATCAAATGACCTACAAGCCTGAGGCCCAAGTGCCCCCAGTGAAGTCCTCGGGAGCCTGAGTCACGCTGCCTCTTGGTTTTGCTGTCCCCTGGACTGTCTGTCTTCACTCCCAGCAAGCTGTCCCAGAATGCAACTTCCCACGTGGCAGGACAGTGACACTCACTCACTGTATTTCTAGACATCTTGAGAACAGCTCCCTTTTCTGTCAGCATGGGGCAGGGAGGTGGACTGTGCTTGGAGCTTAGGGTGTGGCCAGCAACGCTAACAATTCTGAGGACCTGTGACTGTCCCCAAGGGAGATCCAGGCTCATGCTGAGAAAGTGTACTGGGTCAGAGGTTTGGGTAGCGCCCATGGGTGGGTTCCCGGCCACTTGGGCCACCAGATGACCTCATCTTTTCTCCTTGGCAGGCTGTTGCTGCAACTGAAGGAATCCAATTTTGGCCACTTTAAGGTGAGTCTGAGCCCTGCTGAGGAAGCTCCCGGCTCTTCTGCAGCCCTGTGCCTTCTCCACTCAGTCCTTCATCACCTGAGCTCGTGTCCTCAGAGTCTGCTAGAACCAAATGCACACGAAAGAACTACTCTGTGTACTTACTGAGTGGATATTATTAATCACATCCCTGAGCAGTCTACCTTGTAGGTAGACTGGAGAAGGGAAGAGGGAGGAGAGAGGAGGGAGGAGGAAGGAGGGAGGATTGGGTTCAAGGTCAGTAAACAGCCTCGGATGAGAAGAAGCTGAGTGCGTTAGTCCTAGCCCTTGAGAAGCAGTGGCAGGCAGATTTCTGTGAGTTCGAGACCAGCCTTGTCTACATAGTAAGTTCCAGGTCAGCCAGGGCTACCGCATAATGAGACCCTGTATCAAAGAAAGAGGTGAGTGATGGTGGAGGTGGTGGTAGTGGGAGAGATGAGGGCAAGCCACTCTGGGGATGTGGTATTCTGCCAGTCAGAACAAGCCAGCACCAGTGGGAACAACAGAGGCATAAGGCCCTGTGATGGGAACATCTTATGTGCAGGGAATGAAACTCTTGGCATGTGTACGAAACCAGGGTGGCTGATGTGTACTGAGTAGAGGTCATAGAAGAGATGGCTGGTAAAGCAGGCCAGGGCTGGGATCCCCCAAGTCCCTGTTGGTAGACTGGAGAAGGGAGGAGGGAGGAAAGAGGAGGGAGGAGGGAGGATTGGGTTCAAGGTCAGTAAACAGCCTCAGTGAGCCTATTCTTACAGGGAACAAGGAGCTATGGTTTATGCTGCTTTTAGAAGCCTGTGGTTGGGCTGGGGAACCAGCCCAAGAGTGTGGCCACAGGGGTGTGAGGAGGCCAGGAAGCAGAAAAAGGAAGGTGGGCTGGAGAAGCACTTTGGAGGGGGTTTAGGTAAACTTGATGGGAGATGTTTGTGACAAGGCATTGTGGTGGCATCCGGGGTTGTAGCTGAGCGACTCAGTGACCCAGAAGAGGGCTGTCGGCCACTTGGCTGCTCTAGTGTTCTCCAGCCTCCCCAACCCTCCTCTCCAAGCCCTGCCCACAGGCTCATCCATACTGCCGAAGTCCAACTTTGCCAGGTCAGGTAAACTGAGGAGGGCCAAGTGTGGAGTTGGCAATTGATCACTCAGCAGATTTTTTTCTAAGGGAATAAAGTGTGATTCATTGGGGCAAGAACATCCCTGACCACCAGTGAGAGACTCTGAACTCTTTAAATTCTTTGAGGAACAGCCAGAAGGAAAAGAAAAACAAAAGGAAACACACACACACACACACACACACACACACACACACACACTGAGTGGATGAAGCAAGACAAACTCCAACAATTTCACACACACACATACATACATACATGCACATTCATGTATCCATTTTTGTGAATGGATGGAGCAATGCTCTAACAAGCAAGCTCCAACCATTTTACATACATCTGTACATAGACACACATTTGTGGATGGAGCAACCTTCAAGAGCAGGCTCAAACGACTTTTTTTTTCTCTTAGCCTTTTTATTCCATCTAAGACAAAGTTCTCTAGGTAAGAAAAAGATAACCTCATAGCCACAAGTTAGACGTTCTCTAAAAACAATTACCATAAAAACCTATTCTTCAAAAACAGATTAAAATCATTACACGAAAGGAAATTACAACAGGATTATTGATTGTGTAGTCTTCTTTTGAAACTCATACCTAACTAAACATTTCCCATCTATCCTTCTCTCCACAAGTCATCCATAACCCCAAAGTAATAATTCTCTTGTCACTGATTAACAACGTTTAAACAAGCCAGTCTATAGTTGTAAGTTCCTTTTCCTATGCTTAGTGGATGATAATTTGTATTTACCAAGAAACAGATTATCAATCTTACATCTTATTTTTGAAATCTTGTTCAGCGGGCTAATCACCTATTCTCTACTCTTACACTCATAATAGAATTATTTACTTTTTATTTATAATCCTGTCTTTTAATGGTACACATTGAAACCTGTGGCCACATCCCTAGATCACAAGATCCAGGAACTCAGATCCACCTAGAATGCAATGTTTCCTTCCATCATTAACTTATCTCAAGCCCTTTTTTCTATGTGTTTGTAGCACATGAAAGCTCTCTGTTATTTATATCTTTCTGGCAAAAACAACTTAAACCACCTCCTTAAACTTTCTTTTTTTTTTAAATTTTTTTTTTAAAGAATTACTTATTTTATGTATGAGTACACTGTAGCTGTCTTCAGACACACCAGAAGAGGGTGTCTTATACATGATTGTGAGCCACCATGTGGTTGCTGGGAATTGAACTCAGGATCGCTGGAAGAGCAGTCAGTGCTCTTCACCACTGAGCCATCTCTCCAGCCCTTCCTTCAACTTTCTGTCAGCTACCTCAACTTCCTAAAAACTAAATCAAATCAGGAATTCTGTAAAATCATTAGTTCATCTAAGCAATGTTATTTTATGAAAGTTCATCTTCATGCTGATCTGCAGGAAAATTGCCCAGTAGAGTGGACTGTCTCCCAAGAGGCAATCATACCAGACTACAGGCAGGGAGGGTCTCCCATGTCCAATCACACATGACAGATAAATGACAAACTTGAGAAGGCACAGCAGTAGCAAGACACAACCCAGAGATGAAGCCCCAGAGGCTGTGCAAAACAGCCGACTCTCTCCATGGAGCTCAGTTGCCCACAGCAGCCTCTCCTGCATGGCATCAGCCGCCATAAGGCACCTCCACACTGTGCGCATATATCCACCGGGGCTGATGCTCTTGGAGCATCCGGCAGAGCCCTGCTTCGAAATGCAGAGCATCTGCCTTCTTGGGTGGACACCAGGCCTCAAGTCCCCCCCGCTGAGGCCTTGGAGCCAGCCAGCTCCAAAATCACGTGGTCCTGGCCTGCCAATTCTAAATCTGCTGAGAATCCATCTGGGATAACAACAGCAAACAGAAGGCCCGCCTTGCCTTCCCCGCCTTGGGGTCCTCCAGGTTCCCCTGCCCTAGGCTGACTTGGGCTGGTAACTAACTTCTGCTCCCGCAGAAAATGAAAATGGGCTTTCCCAGACACAGAGCTAGGAGGACATCAAACTGAGCAGCCTGGGGAGTAGAGCCTGACGGACCTCAGCCTGGGGGAGCACGGCCTGGAGGAGCAGAGCCTGGAGGAGCACGCCTGATTACTCCAGGAACAAACACACACACACACACATTTATGAGCTCTAAGTGTCACCGCTCCAGGCAGGCATCCTAACATGGGTTCCAAGATGTTTTCAGTTTTTATTTTTTATTATTGTCAAAACAGCACCTATGTATCACTGAGCACCAGGAACCTGCACTTTTATAAAGCCAAGAAGTGAAACTTACTTGTATTCCTACCGTTAGGTTCATGGTCTAGAATATACCCTTCCTGGCTTTTCAGTATGCCTCTTTAATTAAAATTCAGAATTCCAGGCTCCAGGAGGAGCCTCCTTCTCCTGCCTGACACAGGGGCTGTTGGTTACATTTCTACAATATTGTGCTTAATGACTGCCTACTATTTCTTGGTATCAAAGTAGGGCCACTTGTCCGAAGTGAGTCTCCCGGTGTTGGATTCAGTGGTTCTGTTAACGTATTGTGTTAAGTGTGTCTGTGGAAGATTTGCTTCTCAAGCTTTGCTTTTGTCCCATCATCCCACCCCTTCCTCCGGGATGAGTGCACGAGGTCTGTTACTGACCAAAAACCATACATTTGAAAGAGAGGTTTGCCTGCCTGCCGGCCTGCCTCCCTCCCTCCTCCCCTCCCTCCCTCTTTTCCTTCCTTTCTTCCTTCCTTCCTTCCTTCCTTCCTTCCTTCCTTCCTTCCTTCCTTCTTCTTCCTTTTTTGCTTTCTGTTTTTTAAGGCAAGGTCTTACTATAGCAACCTGAGCCTGGAACACACTTTGTAAACCAGCCTTGAACTCAGAGATCCACCTGCCACCTTCCACCTGTCCGAGCCTCCAGAGTGCTGGGACTAAAGGCGTGTGCTACCTACCACATCTGGCTTTTGTTTTTGTTCTGTTTTATTTTTTGTTGCTGAGAATTTTGTTTTGAACCAGGGCTCACAGTCTCATCTGTGTTGGTCTCAAACTCACAATCCTCCTGCCTCAGTGCCTCAATCACAGGCGTGTACTACGTCCTGCTCATTTGCAAGGCTTTTGTTGACCACTGTGGAAGAGCCCTGACACGGCCCCTTCCATATGCTCCTGACCCTCCTAGACAACCTGTGTTCCTGTGACCCCGTCAGTTGCTCACTTTCCAGTTGCAGTGTATCATATATCTCTTGTGGCCACACCAAGTGCTTCTCCAGGTTGGGAGGCTGTGGAAGGCTGAGTGGGAGGGAGAGGAAGTAAGAAAGACAGATAACACAGCCCTACCATCCCATCTGTAGGTGGAGTTACTGGAGGATGTCATAAACTACCTCATACTCACAATGGTGCTGCCCAAGATCAATGGTAAGAAGCTTTAGAGAAAGCAATGGTTTCAGTCCTGGGTCAGACATGTGGGACTGTCTGCCTGCAGGTCCTGGTTCCTGGCCAGGGTTTTGAGGGCAGAGGATGGGCCCCCTCAAATGACATCTAACCCAAAAGAGGACAAAAGGAACTCAGATGCCCTGGGCTCTGACTCTGCCCCTAACCCTCACATCATTTCTGCCCATCTGACAGCAGCCTGTGAGGTAGGAGCTAACTAACATCTGCCCCTACCTGGTATTCACACCAGCAGCTCTGAAACCGACCCACCCAAATTCATCTTCATGGGAAAGATGGTTCTCCGAGGAGTTCCTTGGGGATGACCCCAACCAACCCTGCTTGCGACACTCTCCTCTGTCCTCGTCTGCCTCAGTTCCACCTGAGTTCATGGAGTGCAGGAGTTGCTGGCCCAGCTACTGCCCATTCCCAGCTTCATCTGCGACACAGAGGGGCTCCCCGAGGACCTCAGGTCCATGCTCCATCTACGGAGCCCCTGGCTCCACGCCGGTGGTCTAGGCCAGCAATGCATGCCCTCAGAAGGGGAGAGGCCCACAGATGTCCTGCATGTGGCCTTGGGGGCTGGCGGAGGACAAGGAGGCAGGACACAGACATCAGGACAGGCCTCCTTCCTGGTGTGCAAACCTGTGCCAGCCCCCGTTTCACTCCCTGCTCTGTCGTCTCCCCCCACAGAGAGGCTTCGTCAGGGCTTTCCTCTCCCTTTGCCCGATGGGATCCATCTCATCAACCTCATGATTTACTCCTACCAGGTAAGTCCTTTACCTCTCTGGTCACCAAGCATCCCATAAAGATAGCAACCCACTGATGCCAAGCCTCCTCCGAACCACATTCTGCATGGAGCTCGGCCCTCACAGCAATCCCTAGGACACGGAGGAGCTGGGGCTTAGAAAACCTACCTGGTGTTAAGTGAAGCCCACAGTCTAAGCCAGGCTCCCTGCCTCTTACACCATCCTTGCTTGTTCCTGTAAACGTGGACTCACCAAGTAGACACACAGTTCCTTTTAGATGCATGTGTTTAGGTGCTTAATGTTAGATTCTATTACAAAGCAGCTGTACTGAAAGAGAAAGCAGAAGAAAAGAAAGGATTGGTCTGATCTGAGATGGGGCCCATATTCAATCCTGGCTAGGGGGGCATCTTTATCACCCACACCTGCAGATAGTCAAAATGCTTGTAGAAGATAGGACTCTTCTTGCTATTATATGCTTATATGCTCTCAGATGGGCCCCTTCTAGGGTGGAAATGACTTCTATAGTCCGCAAGGGAAGCTGGAAAGTGTAGTCTTTCAGCAGGAAACTATCACCTAATGCCACAGAGGTACCAAGGAGCATCAGTCCAGACCCATTTAGATACAGAGTTCTCTCCGAACATGTCCTGCAGGTGTGTGACACCCTACGGTTTGCGTATGCCTTCCTCTGAGTTTCCAGGCTCCTGGGCTCCCAGGATCCTTCCCTCAAGTGTGTCATTCTCCCTGTCTTGTTCTGTCCCCTCCCTCTCCCTGGACAGCAGCAAGCCCCGCCTCCCTCCCCAGCCATCTCCCCGCCATATTACTAGCCTTCTTGGTCACTTTCAGCAACTCCTCAAGATCAGCGGCTACCTCTGTGCCACCCAGCTTCCCAGCTTGGGGACCAACCTTCCTCTGTGCTGTGCATGTTGGGTCCCCTCCCTCCCTCAGTGTCTGCGCCCCCAAGTCCCTTTGTCCCTACACATCACAAGAAGCCTATGACTCCACAGTGAAACCCTTGCTCAGTCCCGAATTCCTACCTCTGTTGACAGCTTGCCTTCCTGACATATGGCACTGACGAGAAAGGTCCTTGTCACCAAGTTCCTTGCTCGAATGCAGCGGTTCTCAACCTGTGGGTCGAGCCGCCCCTTTGAAGGTCGAACAACCCTTTTACAGGGGCCACAAATTAGATACGTTGCGTATCAGATATTTACATTATGATTCACAACAGAAGCGAAACTACGGTTATGAAGCAGCAACAAAAATAAAGCTATGGTTGGGGAGTCACCACAGCACGAGGAGCCCTATTAAAGGGCTGCAGCCAGGAAGGCTGAGAACCACAGCTTTCACACCTAGTGTCAATCAACCCCAGTTCTTTAGACCGGGGGCTGCTGAAGATGAGACTGGAACACAGGCGATATCGATCAGCGACATCTGCCCCCAGCTTCCCAGAATCTCTGTTCTTACATTTCACCAAGGTCATCCTTAAAAAAAGGAAAAAAAAATCCCACCAAATCCCACCCCCCCCCCCCCCCCACAAGATTTAATTTCTTCGCTTAGAAACAGAGGGGAGGACACTCCGGGGAGGGAGTAATTTTTCAGCCTTGATTGGAACCAGGTCTCCCGAGCTGCTGCAAGGCGGGATGACACACAGAGGCCCCCAAGACAGGCCTGCTCAGGAAGCTGATGACAGGTTCTCTAGGTGTCACTGCTGACACCTCCAGGTCCCTGTGCCTCCTGCCCTTCTCAAGCAGGCCTCGCCCCACCCCCATCGTAGCCAAGCCCCCAAGTTTCCTTTTTGAACATGTGTAGTGTGTTCGCGCATGTGTGTGGAGGCCAAAGGGGACCTGTTTTCATCCATCGCTCTCCACCTTCTATATTGAGACAGAGTTTCCCAGACAGGATCCCTTCTTAAAATATCCAACCCAGCTGTAAAGGTGCATTTCAGCTAACGGTGCCCGTTTCTCTCCAGAATTTCCTGTTGCTTGAAGCAGATTTACATCGTACCTGAGATCACCTCGAACCCTGGGCCAGGAAGGTCTGCAGCTCCTCCCAAGGGGCTGTCCTGCTCCAGGAATCCTTTAGTCTGGCCCTGACCTGCGGCCCCCCTGCTTACTTCTCCATGCTCAGCTCTAGAAATAACCCAAGCCAGTGGAAGCTGAGGAGAAAGCAGGAGATCTGTGTACCGGGGCTCCGGGCCTCTTTCAGAGCTGCCCCTCCAGCATCGGCATTTCCGCTCGAGCTGCGACATTACTTTGGGCTTTACAAAAACACCCATTTTTCCCCTGTAGATTCTGTGTGCTGGTGTGGCTTTTTGTCCATTCGTTAATGCACCCACTGGCTGCAGCCAGCGTGGCCTAAAGCACATGTACTCTTGAGTCCTAAACACCTACGTTAGCGCAGAGTCCCACTGTTCAAACTGTCCTTGGGGGTTAAGGAAGGGATGAGCTGGGCTTTCTAGGGTCCTGCAGTTTTGAGAGGTGATGAGTCTACTGGGCTGTTTGTGGGGCGCGCCTGTACAGCCCATTGTCTTCCTGTGGCCAGTGCTCCTCACTGCCACGTGGTGGCGCTGTTGAACACCTGACCCAAAAAGCTGATGGTCCATGCCATTGTGCCTCAGCAAGAAACAGCCAGGGTATGCAGCTCTAAGTGTAATTAGCCCACCTCACGATCTCCAGGCCCTGGTGTGGAAGACATCAGTTCCAGGCTCTCTAGGACTGGTGTTGGATCTCACTGAGGGCTTCGGGTCATATCCTTCCTCAAGACGTCTGCTGGGACTGCCCAAGACTGTGAGATGGGTTTTGCAATGGATCAAGTGGCCCCGAGGCCTCTCTGGGCTGGGTTCCTTTGGTCTGTAGATCTCATTCAGGCCTCAGTGCACTCCGTCTCTCTCATTCTGTGACTTGTTTAGGTCTTTCAGATTGTGTCACTGCCAATCACAAGGCCACCTGTAGCAAAGCTGGGGTTCCTCCACGTCTTCCCTCAGCCCATGATGAGGCTCTACTTCTTTCCGTATATCAGAGCTGTCTGGGGAGTTTGGCATGTCTAAGGTAGATTTTCTGCATTCGGTTGTCTAGGTCACACACTGATTAAAAGGCACCAAGGCTTAGGAGACAAAAGTTCTTCTTCTCGCTTGTCCTCCAGGAGGGTGTACCTGTTTCTGTTTGTGGCGGCTAGTGGAGGACCCGGCTTAGGACCAGAGGGCATCCAGAGGGGCTAAAAGGGGGAGAGTAAGAGAAACACAGTGGGAGATGAGTCTGGTCTACTCTCAAAGGCTGGGGGAAGCCCTTGGAGGGTTTGGAGCACAAGAAGGACACTTCCGGGGCTGCAGAGATGGCTCAGCCACCGAGAATGCTGGCTCACTGCTCCTGCAGAGGGCCGGGGCTCAGTTCCCAATTCCCATGAAGCAGCTCACAACCTTCAGCAACTGTGGCTGCAGGTGACTGGATGTCCTCCTGGGACTTCTGTGAGTACCCATGCAGGTGCAAGGCCTGCATACAGACTTACACATAAATCCTTTTTTAAAGACATAATCCAATTCATTTTTGTAAGTCTATCCTGGAATGCTTTCTGGGAGCATCTGCTGCACATAGAGAGATGGCTCTCCACCCCCTCACCCTCTCTCCCATCATTTTCGTGATTCATTAACTTTCTGGCCACTTTCTAACACATATGACAACCCTACTCTGCCCTCTGAAAAGCAAACAGTTACTTCTGGGCCCTAAATGGGCAGGCAGAGCCACAGGTCCCCCCCCCCCCAAAACATCTCCTTTCTAGTGTTTGGAAAAGGCAGCACTGTGGAGTCTGTTTGAGGTTTTGTTCCCCAAAGATTCAGACAAGGCCAATTTGCAAAGTGGCTGTCTGAACCATTTCTCCTTCCGGCAGGGACTTCCTACTGCAACTGTATCCTAAGTTCCCGCCAGGGTTGAAAAGGCTTTAAAGTCGGGCAGTGGTGGCACATGCCTTTAATCCCAGCACTTGGGAGGCAGAGGCAGGCAGATTTCTGAGTTCAAGGCCAGTCTGGTCTACAAAGTGAGTTCCAGGACAGCCAGGGCTACACAGAGAAACCCTGTCTCAAAAAACCAAAA
>JADRCD010216570.1:24364-52367 GCA_019843815.1 Montemys delectorum
AAAAAAAAAAAAAAAAAAAAAAAAAAAAGAAAGAAAGAAAGAAAAGGCTTTAAAGTTAAATGGCAATGTGACTGAGCTTCCCTGTGATAGACCAAAGGAAGCCAGACTGTGTGCTTTGCTTGGGCGAATGTTACAGCATGTATGAGGGTTAATGCTATCAACCTAATTCGATTAATAAACACTTAGGAGATGGAGAAAGTGCATCTCGGGGTGTTTTCGGAAAGGATCAGATCATGGGAGCTCTGACCTGGTGGATGGATAAATCTCCTAATGGACTCAGACTGTGACTGTGTGGGGAGGTGGCAGAGGTTGAAGACAAGGTCTACTTGGAGAAAGCAGGTCACTGGATGTCTTTGGGGCTGTTTCTCTGGCCCTTCCTACAGCCGACTTTCTCTGCTTGCTGCCCACCATGACATCAGTGGCTCTGTTCCGCCACACCCTCTCTGTCATGGGGGAGTGACACCTCTGAAACCAGTTTAAATCACTCCCCCTTCAGATGTTTGTCTCATGGATATCATCATGAGGTGACATACAAGAGATGCCAAACCAGTACAGTAAAATATAATGTCAAAAAGTTATTTTTTAAATTAAATAGCAGAAGAGATTGTCAACTGCAGGATGACTGAATGCTCCCACTCCAAGCAGCTCACCTGTGGCACAGGTGGGGGGAGGTGCCCTGAGGGGAGAGAGGGTGAGGTGGGTTACAGAAGACCAGCCCCTGCCTTGCCATTTCACCATATCTCATTGGTGGCACAAGTGGGGCGCCCTGACTCTTCATTCCATTTGATCGTCAGCAATGCCCACAGTAGACAGGGCTCCTCATGTTTTATAGGAGTCTCCAGAGAGGTTGTGAGGCCTGGCCTCAGCTCAATGTTCAAAGCCCCAGCCATGGAATTCCTAGGTCTCATTTCAAACACCAACCTGGGGTTCCACCTCAATTCCACCCCTGAAACTGTGTGACTTTACAGATGTCACTTGGCTCTTGAGCCCTCTTTTGTCTTTGGAAACAGGAGGTAAAATCCTGACCTCTCTTTCAGCTGAGGTTGCTGGGAGGAGCCTGTTACCACTGAAACACTCACTGGACAGAATTAAGAACATGAAGTATGATCCCAGGCACCTTGGGTTCAAATCCCAGCTCTGCCATTTGCCAGCTATGTGATCTCAGGAAGTTTATTTCATTCCCTGTTCTAGAGTTCTCTCAGCCACCATGACAGTAGCTGAGTTTTCACCCCACTATCAGGGACTCGGCTCATCACAGCCTGTCACACAAGGTACCCCCAAAATATTCTTTAAATGACTTAGGAGTTGGCCCCGCATCTGAGTGACCTAAAGCCACTGTGGGTGGGGTGGCGTGGGGGGAGGTCTTAGCAGTGTCTGAGCTCAGGAATTGCTGCTCACACGAGACAGTGTGATCTTCCTCCTGCTCCAGGCTCAGTTCCTGACCCCTAAAAAGTAAGGGCTCTCTGAATTCAGGGAAGGAATTCTGGGTGGACATACGTTAAACAACCTGATCTTGCTGGGAAACTTCCAGGAGGCCATTGCTGGAGATTGAGGTACTGCCTGCCACAAGAAGGATAGCTTCCCTCCCACTGTGAGGGCTGGGGTTCACAGTGCAATAAGCCAGTTCAAGCCAAATCAAGAATATAAAGGCAGGTTTATTGAGAGACAGTTCTCGGGAGGGTCCACCTATCTTACAGGTGGTGGTCAAAGAAGTCGCACACCCAGGTGAAAGCCAGGGAGTTTTATAGAGCTGGGAAAGTGTGACTATTTCAGCCTTCCCATAAAGTGTTAGGTCTGGCCTCAGCATCACCAGGCTACGTAGAGAGGAGGGATCACCAGGGGACAAGTTTTTTGACCTAGAGGCATTGCACCAGGAGAACACCCCTGGGGGTGCCCACAGAGATACCAAAATTATGCCAGTAGTATTGCAAAGGGAGCAATCCTGAGTAGCAGAAAAGGAATTGGGTGTCTGGGGAGGTTTGGAGGAGGCGGACATCTTGCATGATGCTGCCCTTGGTTGGTGGAATAGGGGTCAGCCCTTGGCACCTTACAGGGACTAGGTAAGGGCACTGTGATCAGAGCAGGGTGACCCAGAGCAGCACAGAGAACGAAGTTACTAAGGTTGGATGGAGGCATTACTGAGGTAGTGGGGATGAGACCCAGGGAGGAGAAAGGTTTTTTGTTTGTTTGTTTGTTTGTTTGTTTGTTTGTTTGTTTTTGTTTTGGTTTTTTAACCTAAAATCAAGAGGAGTCTCCCAAGTGTGATTGGAGGACCTCCTCCTGCTTTGTATTGCCTTGGTGGGGTTTGAGGGGCTCTGGAGGTCAGAGGGTAGGGTCTGGACGTGTGCTCCCCAGATATCTGTTTATTCACACGGGTGTGCAGGCTTGTCCATGTGATAGGACTTGCCTATTGCTCCCTGTGCCCACCGGTCATCCCAGTGATCTTAGATATCAGCGACGTGTCGTACTGTACTGGGGAACATCGAGCGAGTCAGGTGGCTCGTCTTTGACCTTGTTAACCAACAGCAGTATTTCCGTTTGCACCTTCTTAGGTGGTTTCTCTCACAAAAGCCCCATTGGCAGCCCCATAATTCCTTGACCTTGGGTGCAACAGGCCTCGTCTGTTTGGCCATAGGTAAAGCAAAGCATAGGGTAGTTGTATCCCTCTGTGCACTTAAAGAGGGGTACCGGGATGGAGAGAACATCTTGGCATCCCTTAGGGGGACAGCTGGCCTCATCCACGAAGTCACTGTGGGTCTCCCCAACTCCATTGGTTCAAGTATCCTGAACGTGGAAGCACCAGCGGTATGTTGGAGCTGACACGGCCTTACCTAGCCGGGTGAAGCCCGAGATGACTATAAGCCAAAGGGCAACCTGGCAGGGGTCTTAGTGCCTAGTGCAGGGACAACAAAGAACAAACTGACCCAGGAAGAGAAAGAGGCAAAGGTGAGTCTGCTGAGAGTAAACACAGCCAGGCCTGACCATTCAGACCTGTCCTTAGGTCCCAGGTCTCAGGTGGACCATCCATCTTTGGCTGGGAACTTCTTTTTTTTTGTTGTTTTTTTGTTGTTGTTTTTTTAGTTTATCTGCATTTATTTTGTGCTGAATTTATTCCTGTGCCATGAGTTTTTGTTTCTTCAGTTTCTTCTGGGATATCTTTTTCTTCTGTGCTACCTCCTCTTCTGGCTTTGGGACAATTGGTTCCTTCTCAGTGAGGATCATCTCAGTGTAGCCGGGGGAGCTCATGGATGGGTTGATCAGGCCATGAGCTCTGTAGGTTCCTCTGTGCATCTTAGGTGCCTTGTTCACCTGGGTGTGCTCAATGACTAGAGAATCTACGTCTAAACCTTAAGTTCAGTATTACTCTCTGCATTTTTAAGCATGTGCAGCAAAAACTCAGCACTATTTTTTGGCCACCGTCCCTGTTTCCAACCCCACTGTTTGGCCTGGGCACACCTACCAACTCCGCCATTATACCGCCAGAATGGCACACATTGCTTCTTCAAAGTGACATCCTTCAGATACTTGGTGGCTTTGCAGATATGCATACCCTTGATGGCCTGGGCAGTTTCCCGGGTGTCCTTAAAGTGAACACGGAGGTTTGAACCTCTTGATTTGCATGATTTTGTGGAGTTTTCTGGGCCGAGAGAGTAGCAAACCATCTTCACGGGGCACCTCTGGCTGCTTACAGGAAGAGCTGCTGGGGACTTCTTAAGCCTAGATAGATAGATGGTACCTACACTGATGTCCCTGGAGTTTGCTAGTCAAGAGGCTGATGAGGATCACAGTGTAGGGTCCTGTATTAGTCAGAGTTCTCTAGAGTCATAGAAATTATGGGTAGTCTCTATATAGTAAGGGAATTTGTTGATGACTTACAGTCTGTTGTCCAACTCCCCAACAATGGTCAGCAGCAGCTGTGAATGGGAGTCCAAGGATCTAGCAGTTGCTCAGTCCCACAAGGCAAGCAGGCGAAGAAGAGAGTTAACCTTCCTTCTTCCAAAGTCCTTATGTAGGTCTCCAGCAGAAGGTGTGGCCCAGGTTAAAGGTGAGTGTCACCTCGCCTGGATCTAGGGCTTGCTTTGTCCCAGATGACCTTGAACTCAGAGATCTCCCTGTCTTAATCTTCTGGGATTCATAGTCACTATGCCTCAAGATCTCCACACCAAGATCCAAGTCAGAAACTTGTATCTCCCAGCCTCCAGATTAGGACCACAGGTGAGCCTTCCGATTCTGGATTGTAGTTCATTCCAGATATAGTCAACTTGACAACCAGGAATAGCCACTACAGGTCTCATCCACCAGGGCTCTAAAGACTTTGTGGGTGGGAATGTGTGTGAAGTCAGTTTGCTGGTCTTTGCCCGGTTGGTGTCCTCTGAGCTGGGGCGGTATCTGACGAATCTGGAGATCCCTCTGAAGGTTGGGCCTGTAAAGTATACACTCTTATAGACTCTTAGGTCAGTGGGATAGAAAAGGAACTCTAGAAACTGGAATACGGTCTTGGGACCAATGCATAGGCTCTGGTGGATGTCAGAGATGATGGAAGGCACCTGTTTCTGGGGAAAAATAAGGCAGTTATTTAGGTAAAGCCACCCACCTTTTGCTTGTGTGGTCCCTTTGCCAAGGAATTGTTTCTTCCCCTAGCTGGAGTTTGTAGGAGGATATCAAGAAGAGGATGTGCCCTGTGGGTCTGGAGGAGCTGGAAGCCAAAACCCTGACCACTGAATCAGCCTTGCCATTACCCAGAGCTAAAGGTCTGTGGAGCTCTGGAGCCCCCAGCAGTGAATTGTGGCCACCTCTGCAGGGAGCTGGAGGGCCTCCAAGAGCTTGACTATAAGGGGACCACCGACAACAGGAATGCCTTTCCTTCCGTAGGACCGAGTGGCTATGAGCTATCAGAAAGGCATGCTTTGCATCAGTGTGAATGTTATCATGTTAGCCTTTGGCAGCATGGAGTAAGTTGGTTAGAGCAATTCGTTCAGCCGTTTTGAGGAGGTTCCCACTGGGAAATAGTTCACCTCAGCAAGATTACCACTGCATATGGCACCTGGTGGGTTCCTGAGTTGTCTATAAGGGAACTTCTGTCCACAAAAAAGGGCGAGTTGTGTGTTTGTGAGAGGTAGGCTTAGGAGGCCCGGAAATGAAAGAATCTGATCTGCTGTAGTTGGAGGTTATGAGTTCCTTAGAGGCCACACTTGATCAAAGGTGAGAGTCTTAGAGCACTGGCTAAGTAGAATGCCCAAGTATATGCTATAGTTGGAGAGCAGAGATGAGCTTTAGAGAGGGAGACATGATACCCCAGGGATCCAAGAAAGTTAAGAAGTAAAGAGGTGGTCATCTGGGACAGACAGGGTGGGGCTGGAAAGCAGGAGGTCATCTACTTATTGTAGAAGTTTACTAGGGTTAAGGTCAAACAGGAGAGGTCCCAGGACAAGGCCTGGCTAAAGAAATGCAAACTATCCCCACAGCCCTGAGGGAGAACTGTCCATGTAAACTGTCTCACAGCAGGCCCCTGGAGGAGTTGACTTTGGCTGGACCATGGTGGGATGGGGACTGGCGGGTCTCCCCTGTTTCCTCTGTGGATTACCCTTGGCCTCAGGGCAGCTACCAAGGATTGGGACTAGAATGTAGCCTTCTGCTTTAGCTAAGCCTGTTAGAAAAATGTGAGTGTCTCCTCTCGGACGTTAAAGACCTTAAAAGTTATCTTTACCAACTCCTGTATGGGGGTTTGATTACCATCCTCAGCTCTTTTTTTTTTTTTTTCCAAGTATCTTGTGATGACTGGGAAATCAAATTGGTAGTTAGAATTGTGGCTCCCACTAGGGAAGCTGGGTCATGGCAGTTGTATTGGATCAGGGTCTATTGTAATCAATTTAGAAAAATGGCCAGATTTTATCAACTTGTGTAATTTCACAAAGATTATCAAAGTTAACAACTTTGAGACCATTTTCATACCTTGAAGGAGGCAACAGACCATGAGGTTCCTCCCTCTGGAGGCCATTTTGACCCAGTTAATAATCCTAATTAGGTTCTGCAGCCAGTACCACCTTGTCACCCACGGGGAGTATATGGTCCACTGGGTGGGTTTGGTCTACATCCTGTCTGGTTGCTGCCTGAACCTGTTCATACTTGGGAGTGAGAGTGGAGGCCTGGATGACATAAAGATCATGCCATGTTAAGTCATAGCAAAGGTACCAGAATGCCTTAATAAAAGCCAATGAGTTGGCAGAGAAGGAGCCCAGCTATTTTTCAGTCTGGGAGAGATCTTGGTGGTAGAAAGGAACGTGATCGTGAACAACTCCTTCAATTCCAGCCACAGGCAGAACATATGATGGTGTAGGAAGGGGAGGGGTAGGTGGGGAAGAAGGAAGAGATGGGTACAAGGAAGAAGGTTGGTCACTAGACAGAACATGTGATGGTGTAGGAGGGGGAGGAGTAGATGAGGTTCAGGGAAGAGGTGGATGTGCCAGGGACTCAGTCAGGTACTTCAGTCAGGGCAGAGGGTGGCTTGGGGGCTGAGTCCTGGATGGAAGAGTGCCCGAGGAAGCCATAACCTTGTCCAGCAAGACTTAAGTCATCTAGCACTGTGTGCAGAGGGAGGAGCAGGAGCACAGTTTCCCCCAAAACCTCAATATAAGGGAGTTCAAAGAATTTGTCCATATGCCAGCAGAAAATTCAAACTCATGAATGTTATAGTTGAGTGCCCTCTGGTGACCAGTTGGACTCATTGTCCAAGGCGTATTGCGGCCAAAGCACAGAACAAAGAAAAACTAAGCTCTTTGGATGTACGATCTGAGACAGCCCCAGTTTGGATACCCTAAGAGTGACCTAGGATTGGGTTTAGACCCGGTATTGCCCATCTCCAAGCCTGTGTCAGTAACTAGAAAACTATGATGCAGTGTTCCACATAATAGCCTAGGGTTGAACAGTAGGGGGTAAGGGGTAGCCCTGGAAAGGACTTCTCCGAATCCTAAGGCTCCCTGGAACAAAGATTGTCTTTGTTCTGGAAAGAACAGACTTGCCATGGCACAGCTGTGGCTTGGCAGGGGATCCCAGGGGTCTGAGACCCAAAAGAGGCACCTGGTACCTCTTGGGCAGTTGCTGGGAAAGGTGACTAACTGTGAATAAAAAAGTTATTGTGTCAGGCAGAGAGAGAAAGACTCCTCACTTGACTGGGGACTCAGCCCACCAGGCTAGGGGCTCAACTCCTCCCAGGTTCTTGGCACCAAGATAATAGGTTTTCTCCACTGAGGTAATAAGCCAATTCAAGCTGAGCGGTTTGAATAAGCTTGGCCCATGGGAAATGGCACTATCAGGATGTGTGACCTTGTTGGAGAAACTGTGTAGGCAAGCTTTGATGTCTCCTAGTGTTCAAGCTCTGCCCAGTGTAGAAGAGAGCCCTCTTCTGCTTGCAGAAGACAGTCTCCTTCTGGATCCCTTCACATCAAGATGTAGAACTCTCAGCTCCTCCAGCCCCATGTCTGCCTGCACACTGCCATGCTTCCCATCATGACGACAGTGAACTGACCCTCTGAACCCCGATCAAATGTTTTCTTTTATAAGAGTTGCCTTGGTCATGTTGCCTCTTCACAGCAATGAAATTCTAACTGAGAAGTTGGTACTTGGAGTGGGTGAGATAGGCCAGACCATGTATGTGTTTGTTTGGAATGTGTATTTGGGGGCTTTGGATTTGGAAAGCAGTGGAATGCTTTAAGTGGAGCTTAATGGACCATCATATTAGGAACATGGAAGACATTGGTGCTGAGGGTGATTTGAACTCTGGGGGCCTAGCTGAAGAGGTTTCAGAGGAGAGAAATTTTAGTATGATGTGTTTCTTGCCCTCTTCTTGGGAGTCTGGCTGAGACTAAAGTAAAAAGATTCAGATCGAGTGTCAGGATGGCTGAGTAGTCTAAGGCACCAGACTCAGAAGATTCAGATTAATTGCATTGAGAAAGGAGGTCTCAAAAAAGCCTAGCATAGATTCTGCCCAGTGGTTCAGTCTTTGGAAGAGAATTTTTATCTAGTGTAACAAGCTGAGAAAGGAAAAATATAAAATATATGGTTCAAAGATTAAAAGGGCACCAGGAAGTGAAATGTAGCTAAGTCCTGTGTTCAAAGATATTAAGTGGGATTAAGGAACATGGGGACAAGGTCCCACCCAGATAAGCTTATTGTTTGTGTTTGCAGTTGAACAAGGGTTAGGCATTATTATTACTTGGGTTTTTATTTTTTTCATTTGAATGTAAGGAGATATGACTATGTGTCAAATTGCAAAGTGATGGATTGTGATGGCGATTCTCAGTTGTTGACTTGACTATATCTGGCATGAACTACAATCCAGAACTTATAAAGATCTTGTGAAAAAGATAAAGAAAGGCTCAGGTCCAGTCATGGTGGTATACACCTCTAATCCCAGCAGTCAGGAGAGAAGAGACAAGCAGATCTCTGAGGTCAAGGTTAGCTTATGGAGCAAGGTCCTGGATGGCAGAGCTTAAGCATTGAAGGGATTAGAAAATGGAAATCTGGTGATGATGTAATAGAACAGGGGAGGGCATATTCTAGCCTGAGCAAGCAGCAGAACTCAGCAGTTTGGGTAATGTAGCTCTAACTTTAGAGTCAAGAAGAGAATGGCTTACTGAGAAAATTGATGCTGGTTAGCTGGAGCTAAGAAATTAGCAGAAGAAATGACCAGCATCATTGAGACAAAATCTTCTGGAAAGTGTTTTCTGAGAACGCTAAGAAGCTGTGTTCTAGAGATACTGTGCTGATGGCCATACTTAGTGTTATGCGAAAATCACCTAGATGGTACCAGTTTTAAAGTCATGAAGGGGGGTCATGGAGAGCAGCAAAGGCTTGCCTGCCGCCATGCTTCCCGCCATGATGATGACTGAACCTCTGAAACTGTAAGCCAGCCCCAGTTAAATGTTCTTCTTTATAAGAGTTGCCTTGGTCATGGTGTCTCTACACAACAATGAAACCCTAACTAAGACACAAGTCAAATCAGGAATATAAAAGCATGTTTATTGAGAGATAGTTCTCAGGAAGATTCACCTATTTCACAGGAGGAGGTCAATGAAATCATAAAGCAGGGGAATTTTATAGAGCTTAGACTCCAAGGTCTCACCAGCATCAGCATCAGCATCAGCATCAGCATCAGCATCAGCATCAGCATCAAGGCCATGTGTTCCCTGATGTCTCTGATGAATCTTAGGGCATTAGCAGGGACCTAAGCCAGAAAGGCCATCAGTGGATGGGGTAGGAAGTCCAGACCTGGAGCAATAAATAGCACACTGACTGGCAGCTCTGAGATCCAAAAGTCATTGCTGTGGGAATTTCCCATTCCTGCAAACATCTCCTGGCTGGGAACACCCTCAAACCACCTAAAATAGGAAAAACAAATTCCCATCTCCACTGTACTAGCTGGTTTTGTGTGTCAACTTGACACAGGCTGGGGCTAGCACAGAGAAAGGAGCTTCAGTTGGGGAAGTGCCTCCATGAGATCCAGCTGTGGGGCATTTTCTCAGTCGGTGATCAAGGCGGGAGGGCCCCTTGTGGATGGTGCCATCCCTGGGCTGGTAGTCTTGGGTTCTATAAGAAAGCAAGCTGAGCAAGGCAGGAGAAGCAAGCCAGTAAGAAATATCTCTCCATGGCCTCTGTGTTAGCTCCTGCTTCCTGACCTGCTTGAGTTCCAGTTCTGACTTTCCTTAGTGATAAACAGCAATTTGGAAATGTAAGCTGAATAAACCCTTTCCTCCCCAACTTGCTTCTTGGTCATGATGTTTGTGTAAGAATTGAAACTCCGACTAAGACACCCACCCACCAAGTCTCCAGTCTCCAAACCATCCCTCTCTCTCCTGCAAAGCCCAGGAAAGTCTCCCATTCAGCACCAGCAATTCACACAGGGAACTCAGGCCTTGAAGGGAAGAGGCAGCCCAAGGAAAAGAGGAAGGAGCTGAACATAGCAGGAACATGTCACCCTGGCCAGGTTTAGGGGAAGCAGAGGCTCCCTGGGGCCCCTGGGACATGTGTGTGAGCTCTGTTCTTCTCCCAAGCCTCTGTCCCTGTCTTCTTATCCTAGTGCCTGGCCCTAGTGTGTCACCTCCTCAAACAGGCTTTCCTTGACCAGTGTATGGGGATGGAACCCCACAGGACCTGCTGGTGGCCATGAGCTACATCAGTTACCCACCAGAGGTTAAAGTACACACCCTAGAGGGCTGAGCAGATACAGGAAGGAGTGTGGGCTTCACCAACAAGGGCCTGGCCTACAATAACCTCAATGAACACAGCTTCTTTCTAATCCCTGTCAATGCTTAGCAGCAGCCACAGAGTAAAATAGACATATCTGGAAATACCCAGGCTTGGGGGGCTGGCCCAGGGACAAAGGCCTCCACAACCATCTGTCCCCATAGCAAGGATTACATGGTACATGGAGCAGCCAGTCCTGTGGGGTTGCCTGTGCTGCACATGCATGCATAACCCCAGTGCCTTCAGTCCTTTCTGTGTGTCATACCATTATCCCCCCCCACATGCAGCCTGACAGAGTTACTAAGGCACCCCCAAGTCAATTCCATGGGAAGTGAACAGGCTCCATCTTTAACTTTTTGAATAATTTTTTTATATGTATGGTTATTTTTCCTGTATGTGTACCCTCTGTGTGCGGTGTCTGAGGAGGCCAGCAGAGGGCACTGGATCCCCTGGAACTGGTGTGAATAGATGACTGTGAGCGGCCACGAGGGTGCTGGGAATTGAACCCTGGTCTTCTCGAAGAGCAGCCAGTGCTCTTAATCACTGAGCCATCTCTCCAGCCCCAGTCTTCATTTTTGATGAAGAGTACCAAAGGATCTGCAATCGTGTTTCTAAGGGACCATTGTTACCACAAAGCAGAGTGTGGTTAATGTCTTGCTGGGAAAGATGTGCAAGGGAATCAGGGATCTCAGAGAAACATGGGAGTGGTCAGGGAAGGGTTCCTGGAGCCAAGGGTGGAACAGAGTTTAAAGTTACTGGAAATTATGGGCAAAAGCTGAAAACACAGGCCCATCCCAATTGTAAATCTTGTTTTCTGCTTTGGTATTTTATTATCTTTACTTACTACAAACATAAAAATCTCCAGGACCACATTTCAGTGCCCAGTAAACTGCAGAGTTATATGTTCTGCATGTGCTGAGCACACAGTTATATCTTGAGCCCCAAATACCCACAATCCTCCCACCTAAGCAGAGACAACCCTTCATAACTTCTGGACAATGTTGACTTTGATCAAAGGCATAGAACCCTGCAATATCATTAGGAATGGCAATTCCCGCTTGTTTTTGCAGTTTTGCCACCAAACCAGACCCAGATGCTGCCCTCTGCCTCTTGGAAGCTGGTTTATTCAAGGGCTGGCAACCTGGATAGTCCAGGGAGCTCTAACCCTCAACGCTGCTACAACGTGCTCAACACAAAGAGTTTCGCAGGGAGAGAAAAGACTAGACTGTGGGCAGGAAGGCTACCATTTCTCAAGGTCTTCACAGCCCTGGGTGTGAGTCATTTTTATTTTCCTCTTACTTTCTGGCTGTGGAACACTGCAGTTTTGGCCACACACACACACACACACACACACACACACACACACACACACGGGTGCTTTGTGCATTCCTTAGTACTATTCCACAGAGCCTCGGCCTCCTGCGTTTGCTTTACACCTTAGGACTTTTCCACGTCAACCCTCGGGGCAGTGCAGGGAAATTGTGTTAGTTTATACTCAGAACGAAAGGCTAAAAGAGGGCTCTCTGGTGTAGTGTGAGGGTCCCCATGCTTGAGCGAGCATTCTACCTCACAGTTATATCTTGAGCCCCAAATACCCACAATCCTCCCACCTAAGCAGAGACAGCCCTTCATAACTTCTTGATCAAAGGCATAGGAAGGCCTCCTCTCCCCCATCTCCAAAGACAAAGAAACAAACGGAAGAATTTTCTAGAATGCAGGGAAACAGGGGGGGACATGTGATCCTCACAAAAAGCAAAAAAGAAAGCGGGAACAGAAGGATAATACTGCCAAGTCCAGCTCTCAGAAGACTGGCACCATCGCAACCTCGCTGGGAAAGACCGTGTTTAAATCAGAGTGACCAGTCCCTCTCCCCTGCCGTCTTAGCTGGTGCTCACTCCTCTGCCTGGGTCATGTGGCCCTCGCGAGGCAGCTGACACATTAGAACTGTTATGCACATCAAGTTCCAGAAGGAATACGGCTGGGGTCATGGGGCACAAGGCTGTTTTGAGAGCTTTGGGGCGGGGGTGTTTGGTTTGGCGTGGTGCTGGAAAGATTTGCCAAGCTGCTGTCCAGACAGCTATCTCATAGCAAGGTTGGGAGGAGAAGTGCCTATTTAAACAAACAGTTAAAAGAACGGAGAGCGGAAGCCAAACCTATTTTTCCTTCCTGCTTTCATGAGCTGGACTGTAACCCTGAGTGAACCTCTGTTTCCTGTCTATGACACCAGGTCTTCCTAGCAGAGAGTCAAGAGATTGGCTAAGGCAAGGCAGGACCTCCAGGGAGTGTGGGGTTTCCCCCTCCTCCCTGCAAGGGAAAATGGGCGTGGCTTATCCCCTTGGAACCAGGCCTACCCTCCTAACCTGTGCATAGGTAACAACAATGACCCCCGTGGTGTCGCAAGCAGGTTCCAGTCCGCGGGCCTCTCTTTCCCGCTTCCAGGAGCCCGCCCTCCCTCAAGAACCGCCCCCTAGCCCTGGGCCTTGGCTAGTTAAAGACACCAGAGCCAGCCCACATTGTCACAATCCTCAGTCCCCCACAGAGCATCCAGGATGAAGGCTGAGAATTGGCCTCTGCTCTCTACATTGCTGGGGCTGCTGCTCCTATCTATACCAGGGACTCGGGGTGCCAACCCCGCCCTGGTGGCCAGAATCACCGACAAGGGCCTGGAATACGGTGAGAAGCCGAAATAGAGGCTGGCCTGGGAGGCGGGACACCAGGCACATTAGGGATGTAGAGGGCATTGTCCCCCTGGTAGGGAGCCTGCTATATGGGTTTGTGGCAATAGCTGCGATTCTGGCTGGCCACTCTCCAGATGTGTGACCTCAGCACATAGCTTGTATTTGCGGGGCTGGGAGGAAGGCTTGGGTTCCAGCAGCTGAAGCAGGAGGTAACAGAGAAAGGCCCCTAGCAGTGGGCAGATAGGCATGTAGCCAGGAGCTTGGTAAACAGCCCCACCCCCAGCACCTGGGACTGCTCCTTTGTAAGAGTCTTGGTGGAATTTGAAAACATTACCTAAAACCACAAATCGTAAGTGGAGGCAGTTAGAGACTGGGAGGGACCAAGCGATGCTAGGAGTGGGGATGGGATGTAACACCTTGGCATCTGAGTGGCGGTCATGTGACTTCCCAAAATTAAAACTTATTGATCAGTAACTGCAAGGTGAGTTCTCTCTCTCTCTCTCTCTCTCTCTCTCTCTCTCTCTCTCTCTCTCTCTCTCCTTTCTTTCCTTTTTAATTTTTCATGTATTGGAATTGAACCCAGGGCCTTGCACATACTAGGTAGGTACTCTACCACAGAACTACCGCCACAGCTGCACCTTCTCTTTTTCATTTTTTGAACTTTGGACAGCAACTCACTAAGTTCCCCAGGCTAGCTTTGAACTCACTCTATAGGTCTGGCAGGCCTTGAACTTGTGATTCTCCTGCCTCAGCCTCCTAAAGGAGCCTGGGTCTCATTTCTGCACCACCAGGCTTGATCCAACTTTACAAACTGAGAAAAAGTATTCTTCGACAAGATACTGAGAGTGACAGAGAATTATCGTGTCCAAGGAGCTGGGATGCTTGTGCAGCCCAGACCTATCACCTCAGTACAGCCTCCATTGCCTCACCAGTGGACGCCATAACACTCCTTCAGTGGAGTAGGGATGATGGGACCTAAAACAGGCTATGGACAGAAGGGAAAATCAGGGAGGGCTTCCAGGGGGAGGTAAAAATAGAACTAACAATAAGAACTAGCCAGGGACAAAGGGTGGCGATCCTGCCGTATACACCCTAAAGAAGAGATCGCATTGAAAAGGGTGAAAATGGACGTCAGTCATTAGTGACTGTTCACTGCCTGGCTAGGGGCAGACTCCTGGGCAGACTCTTTTGTTGTTTGTGGGCATTTGCTGAGCGCCTACTGTGTGCCAGCCATAGGCTGCGATCCCCTGTTCTGCCCTAGGTTGCCGCTGGTTTGACAGGCTGGGCTCCGGGCTCCACGACTGCCCATGAGAAAGTGATGCCTGGGGATTTGTTCAAAGCCACTCGGTTAGGAAACTGTTACAGGCAGGGAAAAAAATCCCTGAAATCCTCCAGTGTTTTCTACACAGACCTAGTACTGGGGAGGACAAAAAAAGACGGCCACACTCGAGACACTCAACCCTCACCTTCTGGTCGTGTAGTTGGGTAAAGGCTTCTCTGTTCTCTCCTGTAAAATGGGCCCACGATGCCCCGACAAGCCTGCACGCTGAGCACCTCCTGCCTTCCGTGCTGCCTGGCGTGAATGGGCTCGGCAGCCTGTGCTGTGACTACTGGCAGTGAGGAAGCTAGCTTCTCTAGCCAGGGATGGTGGGAGCAGCTGAAGAATTTGGAGCACAGGGCAGGAGGCGTGGTGGCCAGGCTGACTTCAGTTTTCCCTTGTCTGCAGCGGCCAAGGAGGGGCTGCTGACTCTACAGAGAGAGCTGTACAAGATCACACTGCCTGACTTCAGCGGAGACTTCAAGATCAAGGCCGTGGGCCGTGGACACTACGAGTTTCATAGGTGACTGGAGAGGGGACAAAGCCCAGGAGTGGGTCCTGGAAACCTCTTGGGTCAGGCAGTGCGGGGTTCAGCTGGGTCCCTGTGTTCAACACACAGCAGTGTTCATGCTTCCTGAGTGTGTGGCCTGAGCCTCAGTTTCCACATCTGTATAATGGAACTGATGCTGTTCTCTCCTTTAGAAGGCTAATTCAGGATCTGGCTACTCTGAGTGACCAGGAAGGGAAGGCAGGCTTAGAACTTAAAATGAAGTGCTCCGAACACTAACATTGCCTTTTGTGGATGGAACAGTCAGGGAAAGCTTCCCAGAGGAGGGGGTACCTAAGTTGAATCTTCAAGGCTGAGACCTATGATGTACTACTCATGGGCAGCCCTGGCTTCTCTGAGGGCTATCTCAGGCTTTCTTAAATCTGGCTCTCTAAGCCGGGCAGTGGTGGCGCATGCCTTTAATCCCAGCACTTGGGAGGCAGAGGCAGGTGGATTTCTGAGTTTGAGACCAGCCTGGTCTACAGAGTGAGTTCCAGGACAGCCAGGACTACACAGAGAAACCCTGTCTTGGAAAAAAAAATCTGGCCCCCTTCCTGGGCATGAGGAGCACAGGGTTGGAAGAAGGATCTGCCATTTGACACAGTGTATCTATGGACCCTCCCCAGGATACTGTCACAAGCCACTAAGGATCACAGGGCCCAATCCTGTGTACCTGCAAGCCACTGAACCCCTTTCACAGAGTGTAGTCCCCGTACTGTGAAAAGGGGGTGAGCCAAGCACCAGACTGCTGCAGGTCCCCAGTGACGTGAAGAGGGTTGTCTGAGGCATGCCAGGCTTAGGAGGAACCCTGAAAGTCAGGGGACCTGGTGCTGTACTAGACAAAGCTGTGACGGAGCAAGCGTGGTTCCTGGGGCAACTGTGTTGAGCACCAGCCTGATGCCTCCCTCCTATCTCCCCGCAGCCTGAAGATCCAGAACTGTGAGCTGCGTGGCTCCTCCCTGAAGCCGCTCCCAGGCCAGGGCCTGAGTCTCGCCATCTCTGACTCTTCCATCGGCGTCCGAGGCAAGTGGAAGGTGCGCAAATCCTTCCTGTAAGTTAAGTTCCATCTACCCTCGGACCCATGACTTTGGCCTTTGTTCCTTCTTTCTGGGTCTTCAGAAAGACCACATGATGGACACACAGGTGTAACCGAGGCCGCAGTGGGGACTGGAGTCCAAGTCCCAAGTCTCTTTCTCTTTCTCTCTAGATTCCACATCTATCTTCTAAGGGGACAGGCCTGCTTCCCTGAGGGCTCTGCATGAACTTAAGGAGACCACATGGCCTAGTCCCGGTTTGTTTCCTACACACAGATCTAGATCCTAAGGCTAGGACCTCCCGAGAGCTAGAGCTATCCTGGGGAAGTGGCCTTCTGTGCTCTTCCTCAAAGAGAGGCCCTGAACAGGAGCTGTAAGCTTGGGGTCAGTTAGAGCTCATGGCATAGGAATGCTGGGACTGCAGGAGACCCTTATCAGTGAGCCTAGCTCCCCCTGCTCCCCCTCCTTCCTCGGCCCTGCATCACTGAGCTATTCAGGGTCATCAGCATTCCAGCCCCTAGATGAGGTAGCCTCAAGAAAAAACACACTAGGGTGACTCAAGGGCTGTAGAGGTCAGAAGGTGAAGGTCAAGGACGCAGCAGGCCTTCTCCTTAGCTTGCACATGGCTTGTGCTTGCCACATTCCCATGTGGGCTCTTGACAGCTCTGGTCTCTCCTTTCCTGCATCTTGACCTCCTTTGACCATGGTTCTCATCCTTTGGGGGAGCAAATGACCCTTTCATAAGACCATCGGGAAACACAGATATGTACATCACGATTCATAATGAAATAGCAAAATTACAATTATGAAAATAATTTTATGGCTCCAACATGAAGAACCTTATTAAAGGGTCACAGCATTGGGACAGTTGAGAACCACCGTCCTATGAGGACCCGCCCTCCTTGCCTATGTTAATCTCTCCACAGGGGCTGTCTCCAGGTGCAGCCAGGTGTACCAAGAGGTACAGGGGCGTGGCTTTAACACGGGCGCTTGGACACTTAATTCAGCCCAGGGTGGAAGAGCTGGCCAGTCTCCGCCTGGCTCCCATCTACTCCTGAGACCTACAGTGTCCCAGGTGGCAGTTTCCAGCCACATGTTTTTGCAAAGTGCCTGAGATGAACAGAGGCCCCAGCAGAAGTGTGAGATGGCCAGGTTTACAGCTTTGGTGTAAAAGTAGAAGAGGCACAAATCTTAATACTTCTTACATGGGCCACTGAAGTTTAGACACCGAAGTGGCAGCATCCATTACTACACTTGCTTGGGCAGCTGGAGAGCAAACTCAGCAGTTAAGAGCCCCGGCTGCTCTTGAAGGGGACCTGAGTTCTGCTCCTGGGCTCATGTCAGGGAGCTCATAGCTCACTGAAACTCCAGCAACAGGGAATGCAATGCCCTCTTCTGGCTTCCATGGGCACCCAAACACACATGCACATAATAAAAATAAATCTTCAAAAATTAATTTTGCCTCTTTCTCTGTTGTTTCAGTGTGGTCAGTAGGCGTTTGTAAGTGGCGTGTGTAACTCACACCTGTATCTGTTGAAAGCGCATGAGTATGTAGCAACTGTGTGCACTCACTATTTCGCCAGGGGCACTGGACCACACTTCCTCCACCCGCTTTGTCTCCAATCCGCCTTTAACCATCTTTCTTCATGAGCATATGAAGTTCTGTTCTATTATCTTTGAAAATTGCTTTTTTATTTATTGTTTGGTTGGTTGGTTGGTTTTGTTTTTTTGAGACAGGGTTTCTCTGTGTAGCCCTGGCTGTCCTGGAACTCACTCTGTAGACTAGGCTGGCCTCGAACTCAGAGATACGCCTGCCTCTGCCTTGCGAGAGTGCTGAGACTGAAGGCATGTTCCACCACCAACAGGAGCCTTTTTATTTTTTTCTTTAAACTCGCAGAGCATGATACTGATCATGTGACACAGTACATTAGTAGCTTTCAAGCAGTCAGAAGCTTGTGGAATCATGGCCTCTATGCAGGTCTTAAACATTTCCATCACCACAAAGAACAGTCATAACTACTCCCCACTTCCCACTCTGTCCCCCGAACCCCAGCCTGCACAGCTCCTCCTGCCCTGGACCTCTGCAGTGAACTTGAGCACACCACACCACGTGTCTGTTCCTGTCACTTAGGCTTTGAAGTTCATCCACATCACTGTGCATGATGGCATTGCGTTCCCTAAATAGAGGCTGTCTCACAAGTAAACCATATTTTGCCTTGTTACTTTAAAAAGCTGCCTGGGACATGAAAGCCCCACACATATTCAAGCTATCTATTTTTTTAGGTTGACTTTATTTTGACTGATGGGGGAAGGATAGTAAGCATATGGTGAGTGGGTGGGAATGTATTCATTGCTGCAGGTGCCTGTGGTGGTCACAGGCACCTGTCACCCTGGTTCTGGACTTACAGGCTTGGCAGTCCTCTGATGTGGCAGCTGAGAACTGGACTTGAGTCCTCCACAAGAGCAGAACACCCACTTAACTGCTGTAGTCGCTCCAGCCTGGTTCAGGCTGTTCCTTGTCATTCTTTGTTTTTTTGGGTTTTTGGGGGTTTTTTGTTTTGTTTTGTCTTGCTGTTACCCATGATGGCTTCAGAGAGCTACCCAACCCAGGCATCAGGGAGAAAGAGTTGAGAGTCTGGGCCTGAGAGTGTGTTCTAGAACTTGGATAGCTGTGCTGGGTTGTTCTAGAAAGTTCTCCCAGAGTCCTCTGGGGGCCACTGTGCCTGCAATGTCTATTTACCTTCATCTTTAAAAGTCTTCTCAACCCCGTGGGTGGAAACTGGCATTGTTGTTAGTTCATTCCCCACACACCATTTCCTATTCTGAGAGCGGCTCGGGGCTTGGGTTCCTTTCCGTTGATTTCTCCCTTCCTTATTAATCTGTTCATTGTGTGCATTAAAGAATGAGCCCCTGGATCTGCTCATGTGTTAAGGAGCTACTTGCACTGTCTTTGGAAATGATTTTTTTTTTCACTGTGTGTATCATGAAATTTTCTTCTCCAGTTTGCGGTTTACCAACCACTTCCTTCCTGACTTTGAAGAGTCCAGATATTTCTAGAAGTACCTCTGCCAACCCCCAAGGTGTTCTGCTAGCTCTTTTCTTTATGATTAAATCTGTTTTATGCATGATTAAATATTTTAACTTGGGATTAACTTGTAAATGTTTGCTTGCATCTACTTGTTTTGAGTAAGGATCTGCTCACCTCCTCTTTACGCCCCAGGGGTTTCAGATCCTAGCTGCAATGGGTAACTGGGCCTCTGACCTCCTCCAGGAAACTTCACGGCTCCTTTGACCTGGATGTCAAAGGTGTCACCATTTCGGTGGACCTCCTCCTGGGCATGGATCCCTCAGGGCGGCCCACAGTCGCCACCTCTGGGTGCAGCAGCCGCATTTGTAATTTGGAGGTGCACATATCGGGAAATGTGGGGTGAGTCACCTCCGGGACTCCCTGGGCATGGTCCTTGGTGGGCTCTGGTAAGTGTCCAGAACTGGGTAGGATGCTTAGTGGCCCCCACGGACACAAGACCATCCTTTGAGGACCCTATTGGGACAGAGAGAGCTGAGGTGCCGTTCAATAAGTCAACAGACTTAGGGGACCTTGTCAGAGGAGGAAGCTGGGTGCTGGAAGGACATACAGCTTAAGTTCAAGCTCCTGGTCAATTTATTCTGCCTCCCAGTCTCCCTTCCTCTGGCTAGAAAACAAGACTCTGACCTTAGCAGATCTGGCAGAAGGCTGGGACACTCGTTTTGTGAGCGTCTGTGGGTGCTGAGAACCAAACCTGGGTCCATCTGCAGGAGCAGTATGTTCTCTTAACAGCTGAGCCATCTCTCCATCGACTTTCTCCATCCCCACTGTCCCAGAGGCAGACAGCTGACTGTGTGCTGTGTCCCCTGCCTAGGTGGCTGCTGAATCTCTTCCACAACCAGATCGAGTCCAAGCTCCAGAAAGTAATGGAGAGTAAGGTAAGAAAAGCCAGCGGGGACCAGTGGATCTCCCCACAGGCCTCTGTCTCTGGACAGGCTGTCAGAGTCCACAGACCCACATGGGATCATAGCTCAGAGAGGAAAAAACACTTACCTAGGCCATAGAGCTAACATAGGGTGGAGCTGGGCAGGTTCAAGGCTCTAGACTCCATTTAGCTCCACCCAGTTAGGCAGAAAGCAGCCAGGTGCCTGGCCAAGGTGAAACGGGGTGTAGAGGGGCGGAGACCCCATCCCTCCCCTTCTGGCCTTGCCTACCATGTCTGTACTATCCTCCCTCCTCAAATCCAAAAAGAAGTCATTGCCCAGGTGTCTCCAGGGACCTGGCAGGAGCCTGGCTGGTGGGAACTGAGCAAAATCATGAGCCCCTGTCCTGGCTACAGAGGCAGTGACATCATGTCGTATTTTCCTATATAAAAACTAATATGCTATTTCCAGGTTTTATATAGCATTTATTTATTTTTTATATACAAATGCTCTGTCTGCATGTACACTTGCATGTAGAAGAGGGCATCTGATCATATTATAAATGGTTGTGAGCCACCACATGGTTGCAGGAAATTGAACTCAGGACCTCTGGAAGAGCTGCCAGTTCTCTTAGCCTCTGAGCCCTCTCTCTCTCCAGCCTCTAGCTCCATGTTTTATAAGCTTTGACTAGAACATAGACTTTTTATCCCATGTAAATGTTCAATTTCTGTAAACACACTTTCACCCCCGAATCCCAGTTGTGAGATGCTGAACGCTGGAGCTGTGTCTGTAACAACACGTTTGGCTTTGCGCACCCTCTGGTGGTTGAAGCAGGAACATCGGAACACACTTCCACACATGTTGTCCTGGGGTCTAGGTGAACTTGCCAGCCTCATACCCAGGCACTCATGACATATTACCAAAGTGACTCATATTCCCTGCTGCTGCTCCTAATAATGATTAGTAATAATATAGTAGTATACATTACAATGATTATCACAAAATACAGTAATTTAATTATTGTTTTGCTCAATTAATATAATTAATGCAGAATATACTATTCTTATTTACAAATAACAGCTGCTGTTGTGTAATCTTGTGCTTCAGACAGGAATAATGAGATGGTTTTTATTTTTTTGTATAATCTTGGCTATTATTATTATTATTATTGTTGTTGTTGTTGTTGTTGTTATTATTATTATTATGTTTTGAGACATGTTCCTACTATATAGCCCAGGTTGGCCTCAAACTCCAGATCCTCCTGGGGTTATAAACATCAACACTTGCTCTCTTACTCCTGCTTCTCTCCCTTGCCTCTTGCCCCTTTGTTCCCCCTCTCTCTCCATTCCCTTCCCCCTCTCTCCATGTGCTCATGGCCGGCCCCTTCTTCTCTACTCTCTCCTTCTCTCTGCCTTTCTCTGCCTCTGCTACTCTCTTAACTCTCCTCCCCATGTCCTAAATAAACTCTTCTCTATACTAAAAACAAAAACAAATACAAATACAAAGAACATCAACACTAAACTGGGTTTGATCTCAAACTTTGAAAGAGAGACTGGAAAGACTCAAAGAAGTGTACTAAGTTAGCGGTGCTGCCTGGTTAGAGCAGGGTAGGAGCCTTCTTCCTAACAGGGGGTCCCTTGTGCCAAAGGCCTTCGACGAGCTGAGCGCCTTGGAAGAGTTGAAGATCTTAGCTCAGCCCCTGCTCTCTATGAGTTTCCAGACATCTCCTTTCTGTAAGCTCCCATCTGTGGCTGCTACAGGACTTGCTCTTCCCTGCTTAGGGTAGAATGCACTTTCTGAACTTCCAGGGCTAAGAAGGCATACTCTGTAAGACATGATAACATATAAGAAGCACTTGGCCTCCAGTCTTGTGAGCAAGCAGAACACAAGGATGCAGAGGTCGCAGGGCCTGTGGGTACTGGTCAGGATTTAAGTGCAGAGGGGCTCCCTCCTTGCAGCCCCCTTAGGCACCCTGCTTCCGTACCTCCTGAAGGCCCTAGTAGGCATCTGGGACCAAGGGTGCCACGTTTCCCCTCCACAACTATTTAGGTCTCTGAAAGAATAGAGTACCCAGGCTCAGAATTTTGGGGGTTTGATGGGATATTGTCTCCCCAGCTGTACCCCTACATCTCCCAGGCTATCACTCCTTCTTTTGCCCCATGGCATCTCACACATGACCTTCTCTCCTGAGCTGTTCCCCCTTGGCTGCCCTGCCGTTATGGCCTTCCCCACTGCCTACCTCCTAACTGATAGCATTCTAGAACCGTTTGTCCTGAAGTGTGCACTGTACATGTCTATCCTCTTCTGCTTTCTCTGTGCCTGGCATGTGCTAAGCATTTACGGTAGTTGAGCGCAGAGCAAATGTCACCAAGAGCTTCCAAAGGTGCAGACTCATAGCCTTTCCTTTCCTATGCCTCTCAGGTTTGTGAGATGATCCAGAAGTCTGTGACCTCTGACCTGCAGCCTTATCTCCAAACTCTGCCAGGTAGGGCACCATTCACCCTTGGGGAGGTAGGTAGGGCATCACACACCCCTGGGGGGTCTCTGTTTCTCTTCATTTTTCATAAGCCGATATTTGAACCATGTCAAGTATTCAGAGACAAAAGAATAAAAAGTAGTGATTTAAAATCCTCTTCTCTCCCAGCTTTTCTACCATGAGGTACCCTTGAGGGTTTCAGATCATTTCCTTGCAAGTCAAAGCAGAACAACACAAGCTCACGACTATGTGCTCTCCTGTGCCTGAGTATGTGTGTGCATGCCTAATTGTGAATATTTACCTCTCAGTAGATACAGCATAAGCATTATTCTGATTGTTACATTTGAACGACTTGGTGAAACTTCTATGTCAGTATATGTAGGGAGAGAGAGAGAAAGACAGAGAGAGACAGAGAGAGACAGAAAGAGAGACAGAGAGAGACAGAAAGAGAGACAGAGAGAGAGACAGAGAGGAAGCGAGCACAAGTCTGAACCAAGCATGCATTGGACTGGACTGTCCCCTCCTCTACAACCTGTCCCGCACACAGTCAGCTGAGCCAGCGTGGGCCTGGGGTGAAGAAGTGTCAGCAAGTGGCTTTTTATTGCTAAGCACAATATCTAACTCCTATAATCCCAGCACCTGGGAAGTAGAATCAGGAGGACCAGGAATTCCCAAGGCTAGCCTTTAATGCATAGTGAACTACAGGCCAGCCTGGGCTACATGAGATTGTCTCAAAAAACAAATCCTACTTTTAACCCAAATATACTGATGGAGAGAAATACTGACAGCGTAAACATAGCCAGCCTCCGGACCAAGAAGATCCGCTCAGTCACAGTGCTCAGCAGGTGTCAGCTCTGCGCTGCGCATCTGTGGAATCTCACTGTGCTCTGAGACCCTCCCAGGTGACAGAGACCTTCCAAGTCTATCTTTCAAACAGGAGGTCAGTCCACACTGCTGCCCAGGGATATTCATGTACTCTCCTTACTGATGATTAAGCTGCCAGCACACAGCCGTCCCTCAGTCCATCTCCATTGTGCTGTTGAAGGCCCATTGGGTAGTTATTGTTACAGACTGTCCTGGGCTGGACTGCAGTGAATATTCTAGGATCTGTGGCTGCAGGTATAGACCTACGAATGACGTCACAAGCTCGGCTGTTCAGTATTGTATTCTGCCAAAAGGTTTCCAGAGCACTTGAGGCAACTGCACAATTTTAACGGTTATATAGTATTCCACTGAGGGCATCCTCAGGTATTTATCAGCCCCCGCTGATGAACATTGTGTTAGTCACTATTCTGTTGCTGCAAAGAGACGCCATGATCAAGGCAACTTTTCTGAAAGAAAGTATTTAATTGGGGGGGGGGGGTGCTTACAGTTTCAGAGGATCAGAGGAGCAGTTGAGAGCTACATCCTGATCAGTAAACAGAGAGCCTGGGCCTGACATGGGTTTTTTTAAACCTCAAATTCCACCCACCATCCAGTGACACACTTCCTCCAACAGAGCCACATCTCTTAATCCTTCTAATCCTTTCAAATTGCCATGCCTCTGTGACAAGCATTCAAATACATGACCCTGTGGGGCTGTTCTTACTCAAACTGCCATAGACAAAAATTTGCTATTTTTCTGAGAAGGCTACAAGGTAGCAGGGAGTGCCCTGCTTTTGCACCTGGCCCACATTCAACAGTACATCTGAGGAGCGACGTTTCCAGTCCAAGTTCCAGGGTGCATATGGGAAGTTTGCACTTGACAAAGAGTCTGAATATTCTACAGTGAGGTTCCTGGGCCCCTGGGCAGCACTTGTTAACACCCCTTCAACTGAGGCTGAGACTGGTACATCTGACTGTACATGGAACATTTGCTCAATCAGTGCTGTGGAGGGAATATTCCCACCAGGCCTGTGGGAAAGATCTGGACTTCATGGTCATTTTGCTTAGCATGAAGGTCTTTTGTGTGTGTCCCTCTGGTTGGCTGTGACCACCCAGCTCCGGAAACTGCTTATTCCTGAGGCTGAGCCTCACATGACACCTGTGCTTATCCACCAGAGGAGTGGAGAATTCTATCTTGTCCCCTCGTTAGAGAGGCACAGAGGGTCTTTTATAAGATTAATTTTTATTATTTTAAATTGTGTGTACTTGTGTGTGTGTGCGTAGGTGTGTATGCCATGTGTGATGTGTGTGTATATTTGTGTGTGTGTATGTGTGTGTATTTGTGTTTGTGTATGTGTATATGGTGTGTATGATTTGTGTGTATGATGTGTGTGCATTTGTGTGTGTATGTGTGTATGTGTGTATGATGTGTGTGCATTTGTATGTGTATTTGTGTGTATGAGTGTGTGTATGGGTGTGCATACACATGAACTCAGAAGCTCTGAAAGGCTAGAGGAGTCAGATCCTTCAGAAACCAGAGTTACAGGTGGTTGTGAGCAACCTGACCTGGGTGCTGGGAATTGACTCTGGTCCTCTGACTATCTCTTCAGCCCCCTGATCATCTCTTCAGCCCCCTGACCATCTCTCCAACCCCCTGGCCATCTCTCCAGCCCCTCTGACCATCTCTCCAGCCCTCTGACCATCTCTCCAGCCCCCGACCATCTCTTCAGCCCCCTGACCATCTCTCCAGCCCGCTGACCATCTCTCCAACCCCCTGGCCATTTCTCCAGCCCCTCTGACCATCTCTCCAGCCCCCTTGACCATCTATCCAGCCCCCCTGACCATCTCTCCAGCCCCCCTGACCATCTCTCCAACCCCCTGACCATCTCTCCAGCCCCCTGACCATCTCTCCAGCCCCCAGGTGGAGGCTCTTGAGAGATGCAGTAAGTGCTCCCTCTTCTTTACTTGCTAGGGCCATACCTGGCCCCACGTCTGCCCCTCACTCTGTTCCTGCTCTAACTCACAGTCACTGCGGAGATCGACAATGTCCTGGGCATTGACTACAGTTTGGTGGCGGCTCCCCAAGCGAAGGCCCAGGTGCTGGATGTGATGTTCAAGGTGAGGGTGCAAGAGCAGGAGTTAGCCATAGGACGCAGGCCAGTACCCATTCTTGGGTCACCTCCTCCCTATCTTCAGGTCTCTACTCACTTTTAGTGGTTCTTGCTGTACACGGGGGTCAGAGTTATGGAGTAGCAGGTAGGGTTCCCAGCAGTGGGAGTCATACAGAATGTCTCTGTATCACCCTCAGTCTCAAAACTCGCCCTCCCCGACACCACCTCCAGCACCTAGTCCACCCTGATGTGGGAAGGTATCAGAACTGGGTGGGGCAGATGGGCTGGCCAACACCTATCCTGTTATTTCCATAAAGTGAGCATTTCCAGGGACCTTATGCAGTAAGAGACACAAATTTACCTAAAAGAGTTCACCATTAGAGTTTAAGATGGTGTTTCCAAGTCTGTGCCCCTTATCAACCAGGAAGGAAACCCCTGAGCTCAATAGCTAGCCATGGGATAGACTTTAAATAGTCTGACTGTTCCCATTTCTCTCTCCAGGGTGAAATTTTTAATCGGAATCACCGCTCCCCAGTTGCTACCCCCACTCCGACCATGAGCCTCCCTGAGGACAGTAAACAAATGGTCTACTTTGCCATCTCAGATCATGCCTTCAACATAGCCAGCCGGGTTTATCACCAGACTGGATACCTGAACTTTTCCATTACAGATGACATGGTGAGAATGTGGGCTTCACTGTATTCCTGGGACAGCGTGGCTCATCCTCCTATCTATTCTGTTTTACGTCCACTACGAGAATAGTGCGTTATAGCTAAGCAAATATCAAGACCAGAAAAATGTATTAGCGTAATTTCTATTCATTTCTCGGGCCACCAGAAAACTCAAAGGTCAAAGTTCTTTCTCCCAAATAACTATCAAAGATTTGCCTGTGCATCTCTGTTTGACCTTCTAGTCTAGGCCTAGTCTAACTTGTATTTTTCTCTTATCCTGAACTCCTGCATGTCTATTAAAAATAATTTAATGGGGGCTGGAAGGATGACTCAGTGGTTAAGAATGCTGGCTGCTCTTCTAGAGGTCCTGAGTTCAACTCCAGCATCCACATGGTGGCTCACAACCATCTGTAACCGTAGTCCTGTAGGATCCAATGCCTTTTTCTGGTATGCAAATGTACATACAGACAAAACACATCTGTCTGGGAGCTTCCCTGAAGGCAAGGTGAAAAGGGTAACTAATTTGGTGAATTGGAATGAAGGAAAGAAAACATGTTTTCCTCACACATACCTTGAGGTACTAGTTGCCAGTGGAATTTGCAGTTAGGAGAGTGGCTTTCATAGTAAATCACACCTTATAATCCCCTTATCTTTTTATAGTGCCTCTTAAGAGTTGGGGGTCTGTAAGCAATGTCAAGATGGGAACACAGAGTGATCACCCTGGCAAAGATTAGGGGTTCTCTGGTGGCAGAGAAGCAGCATTGTCCTGGAGGTGGTTTCTCCCCATTCCACTACAGCCTTTACTGTCTCCCACCTGCCTCACAGCGTGCTCTATGCGATGCGTGCCTGAAGTAAGGACAAAAAGCCCAGCCCAAAGTCACACAGACAAAGCTGGAAGCTTGTCTCAAATGGGAGAATCCTGAAGGATACCCATAGGTTCACAGCTACACCCTATCCCCAGGAGATTCACACACTCTATAAGACAGAGGCCTCATGGTAGCCTAGGCAACTGGACCCATAGGAAGAAGCTAGTCTTGACCTTCCTCCAGTGTCATGGTTCATGCTGCTTATCAACCTGACAGGATCTAGAATCGCTAAAGAGACAAAGCCCTGGACATCTCTGTGCGGGGTTTTCCCAGATTAGCCTACCATGGTGAGAACCCAGCCACCTGTGGGCGGCACCATTCTGTAGGCTGAGGTCCTGATTGAGTGGAGAGAGTGGGCCAAGCACCAGAGCCACTCTCTGCTTTCTGACTATGGATGCAGGGTGACCAGCTGTCTCAAGCTCCAACCATGTTGAACTGTACTTTTGAACTGTGAGCCAAAATATCCTTCAAGTTGCTTTTGTCAGGTATTTTGTCACAGCCATGAGAAGTGACTAGCTCACTCATCTCCACAATTCTCATCGGAGTTCTAACGAAAATCTCCTTAAATGCCCCGTGTCATCTTGCTGCAGTTACCGCCTGACTCCAACATCCGGCTGAACACCAAGGCCTTCCGTCCCTTCACTCCCCAGGTAATGTCCCTTCTGCCCTCCATGGATACAACTTGTGTCCACCAGTTTGCCAAAGTCTCTCTCTAGAACCTGTAGGACCCTCTCTGCTTGACCCAGAGTCAGAGGCTAGTGAGGAGACTCCAGGGAAGGCCTGGGAACTGCAAACTTGGGGGCACCTTTCAAAGTCCTTGCAGCTTGGGCCTGAGCTTCCCTAATGAGTCTTTTTCAGGTTTCCCTAGTTTTGGTGTTAAGGAACTCAAGGAATTCTGGGAAGGGCAACTTAGTTAATATTACCTAACAGCCAGAGGGTTTACCAGAAGCTAGGCACACTCAGCTTGCTTTAAGGGGCATTTACAACATTTGAGGTGTGGGGGATGGGGACCCATGGTGCACACATGCCACAAAAGCTCTCTACGGAGTTGCAATTCAGCCCTCAGTTTTCTAATACAGGGTCTCCTATGTAGCCCAGGCTGGCCTTGAACTCGCAGCTTCTTCCATCTCAGTGGACCAAGAGTACACCACTATAGCCAGTACTGACATTTTTCTGAATAGAAAGGGAATTCTCATATCTCACAATTCCAAAGATATAAAAGGTGATGGAAGGAAAGCTTCCGGCCCT
>JADRCD010216572.1:9617-35824 GCA_019843815.1 Montemys delectorum
AAAGAAAGAAAGAAAGAAAGAAAGAAAGAAAGAAAGAAAGAAAGAAACAGACAGACAGACAGAGAAAGAAAAACAGGAAGAGATTTGCTACTTGAAAGGAAGGAAAACCCCCTCCTAGGCTGCCAACACTGAAATGCTTAGTCAACAGACTGCCCAGCAGACAGATGTGAGAGGGGAGAAATGCATCAAGTGAACAATGACAAACACTGAAGCCAGATATAGCAGCACACACCTAGAGGCAGAGGCAGAGAATCATGAGTTGGAGGCCAGCATGAACTACCTAGCAAGACCTTGTCTCAATAAAACCAAAACAGGAGCAAGCTGGAGCTCAGCTGGTGGAGTATTTCCTAGCATGCAGGAAGCCTGGGTTCTGCCCCCGGCACTGCATAAACCAGGTTTGTCAGCCCAGAACTCTGAAATTGCAGATGACACAATCAGTAGTTCAAGGTCATCCTCTGCTACATAGTGAACTTGAGTCCAGACTTTGTGACAAAAGACAGACACACAGGCAGGCAGGAGGGAAGGAAAAGGGGGTAAAAGAAGACAGTAGAAGAGAAAGAAAAAGACAGATGAGGTCTTTGAGAACCATAGCAGTGTCTGGAGATGCTGAGATTCTTGGCACTGTGGACAGGTCACTGATTCCTTGTTAGATTGGTACTGTTGTGGTTGCAATGGTGAGGTGACGGTTGCTGTTGGTTGGTGAAGGTAAGTGTTAACAATGGTTCTCATCGGTAGGTTGAAGGTGATGGTAATCGGTGACATTATTTTTTTAAAGATTTATTTCTGTTTTAATTTATGTGTATACATTAGTATAATTGTATGCCATCTGCATGCAAGTGCCTATGGAGGCCAGGCAAGTATACCACATCCCTTTGAGCTAGATTTACTGCTGATTATGAGCACAAGGAGTTGCTGGGAACTCAACTTTCATCCTCTGCAAAAACATCAAGTGTTTTTAACCACTGAGCCATCCCTCCAGCTCCTGCCATGTTTGGTTTCATAATGCTTTGAATGGAGGTCTTTTGTATCCCAAGTTAGCCTCAACCCCTTGATATAAATAAGGATGACCTTGGAGATCTGATCCTCCTGTCACTGCCTCCCAAGCGATAGGATGACTGGCATTGTTTACCATCCAGTGCTGGAGATAGAATCTAGAGCTTCACCATTGCTAGGCAAGTACTCTACCAACTGAGCTACATCCCCAGTCTATTGATTTTGATAGAGTCTCACATGACATAAACTATCCTTGAACTCACAATGAAGCCAAGATAACTCCTGATTCTCTTGTCTCCACCTCCTGAATGCTGGAGTTAAAGTCATGTGCCACCATGCTGGGACAGCTGGCGTTTAATATCAATCATTAATTGTTGGTTGTTTTCAGAGGGAAACTGCCTGTGCTAATTATTTGGAGCTTGAATGGTTAATAACTCATTTGCTGTTCGGTGTTCATTGTTAGTTTCTAGTAATGGTGATCTAGCAATTTACTATTAGATTTTTTGATGGGATATGGTTGTATGTGGTTGTGAATGTCTGTGTGTGTCAGCGTATGCAATGTATAAATAAGTTGCATGTGCTTATGGCCCACATGTAAAGACCAGAGGAGAGCGTCAGGTGTCCTACTCTGTTGCTCTCCACCCTATTCCCTTGAGTCAAGATCTCTCATTGAATTTGGAGTTAAGCTGACAGCCAGTAAAACTCGTAGATGCTTTTGTATCCACCTCCCATAGCATCGGAGTTCTAGGTGAATTTGTGACCATGGCTGACTTTGTATAGGGATGCTAAGAATGCAAATTTAGGCCCTCTGTGCTTTTGTAGTGAGCACTCTTACTAAGCCATTCCCCAGCCCTTCAGTATGAGTTTGTTTTTTACTTGATTTGTTTTGGGTTGGAGGTATATGTAAAGGTCAGAGAACAACTCACAAGGGCAGATTCTCTCCTTCCATTTGGGTATTAGAAATTGAACTTGGATACTCAAGATTCAACAGCAAGCACCTTTACCCTTTCAGCTATTTTGCTAGCCCCTGGAGTTTTTGATGATGGTTATTTTGTGTTTGTGGGGTGTTTTCTGGTTGTTATTGTTGCCATCATTGAACACTACTTTCTTCCTTTCTTTCTTTCCTTCCTTCCTTCCTTCCTTCCTTCCTTTCCTTCCATCCTTCTTTTCCTTCCTTCCTTCCTTGCTTCCTTCTCCCTTTCTTTCATTCCTTACTTATTGTTGCCCAGCCTAGCCTGGAACTCATGATCCTCCTGCCTCAGCCTCCAAATTGCTGGGATTACTGGCCTGTATTAGCACTGTGTCTGTTTGTTATTGTGGGCGGTGGTTACTTGATTATAGTTGGTGGTGAGGGTGAAGTGGAGGTAGTTTTAAGGAATGTTAATGGTGGAATTGTTTGTTGTTTCTGTTTGCTACACTGACATGGAAGATTTTATCAGTCTGTTTGACTTTGTGGGTAGGTATGAGGGGGTGGGGCATTTTTTGTTTCATAACAGTGGTTACTTGAGAGTAAAGGTGGTTGCTTTTTAGGCTTAGTTACAATGTGAAAGAGATGGGGCTAGAGATGTAGTTCAGTGGCAGAGCATTTGCCTAGCATGTTCAGGGCCCGGTTCCATTTCACATATGACAAAAACAAACAAACAAAAGGAATAAGGGGAATCTAGAGAGATGGATCAATGGTTAAGAGTACTCAGTGGGCAACAGAGTCTGCCGGACTGCCTTGTCTGGCCTAAGTGGGAGAGGATACCTCTAGGTGGGTTGGTACCTGGGGGGAGAAGGAGCTCCCGTTCTCTGAGGAGAGAGGGAAAGGGGGGAAAGGAAATGGGAGAGTAGGACTTGGGGGAGAGGAGGTAGGGGACTGTAATTAGATTGTAAAGTAAAGGAAGGAAGGAAGGAAGGAAGGAAGGAAGGAAGGAAGGAGATGGAGGGAAGGAGGAAGGGAGGAAGAGAGGAAGAAAGGAAGGAAGGAAGGAGAGTACTCAGTGCTTGTGCTGAGGTCCAGAGTTCAGTTTTCAGCACCCACACCAGGTGCCTTAGTACTGCCTGTAACTCCAGTTCTTAGGGATCCATGGGTACCTATCAGCATGTGTGCACACACACAACACAGACACATGAATAAAAATAAATCAAATCTTCATTTAAAAAAAAAAAAACAGAAAGATCAAGAGGCCGGTGGCCAGGGAGTGGTCAGGGAGATGTACAGAAAAGGAGGTTTTTAGAATAGAAACTTAAAACCCTCAATTGTGGGACTGAGGATAAAGTTCACTTGGTGAAGTATTTACCTTGCATGAAGCCCTGTGTTCCACCCATAACACTACGTAAACAAGCATGGTAGCGGTCACCTCTCAGCACTTGGGCAAGACGCTCAGAAATTGCTATATGCCAACTTTGAAGCCAGCCTGGGTTATATGGGGCCTGGTCACAGATAAACTAAAGCAATGTTATTTACTATGAGGGGAGTGAACTTGCTTATGAGCCATGGCATACTTGTGGGGGTCAGAGAGCAGCTTGGAAGAGTTTGTTCCTCCATGTGGATCCAGGGGATCAAACTTGAGTTATAAGGCTTAGCAGCAAGTCTCCTTACCCACTGAGCCATCTCTCTAACGCCGCATTGTTTTTAAAAGCACCCACGACTGAGACTGAAGTGGTCTAACACAGCAGCAATTTCAGAATGTGGGAGATGGTGACAGGGGGATTAGACGGTAAAGAGTAGCCTGGATGATGAATACAATCTCAAAAAACAGAGAAAAACAAGGTTACAGAGATGGCTCAGAGGGTACGTGCTCCCAAAGCTTGATGACCTGAGACTCATTTCTTCAAGTTGTCCTCCGACTGCAGGTGAGCTGTCAAACCCCCAACGCATAAATTAATAAATATAATTTTAATTTTTTTAAAAAGCATACAGAGGTAACAAACTGTGTTAAATGTGTCAGGTCTTTATCTATATGGGTTTGATTATAGAAATCCATATGGTATTTTAAAAAATAAGGAACAATAAAAAGACCCACAACTGATTGGACAAGGAAGATAGGAGGGGCTCAAAGTGCATCAGCTTTGGGCATGGGAGCCACTAGGCTTCTCCAAAACACTAAGACCTGAGTCACTCCAACTCTAGCCTCTGTGTGGAGAAGTTAATGAGGTCTACCTCTAGAAAGACAAAGGTCCCTACTTCTTGGCCTCCAGCTAAGCCAGATGGAAGTAAGCCCACTGATCCCATCAGATACATACCCCAGCCCTACCCCTATGGAGGGAGAGTGAGACACTCAGAACTTTGGAAGGTTAGGATGTTGTTTGCACAGATCAACAACCCCCTGGCTGGTGGAATACAGGTCCAGAGTTCTAGGGCCACCCACTGAGAGCCAACAGAGGGGCCCACATCCCAGGCTAGTGGCAGCTACAGCATCAGGTTCACATCTCCACAGCTCTCAGGACCCTGGTGAGAAAGGAAGTGGCTGTTCTATTTCTCTCTAGTCTGAAGCTCCTGCTCATCACCACCCAATCCTCAGAGAGCTTTGCTACCAGACTTGGAGTCACAGCCTTTGATCCTACAAGCCAGGTTCAGCCACTAGACCTCCATAAGCCAATTAAAATGGTCAAATTAAGAGCAAAAAGAAGAAAAGGGAGATTCATTCAATGTGGCCACATTGGGAAGAGGGATAAGGAAATACAGTGACACTCTTTTTTTATTATTATTAGATATTGTCTTTATTTACATGTCATATGATTTCTCCTTTCCCAGTTTCCCCTCCAAAAAGAAAACAAAAACAAAAACAAAAAAACAACAAGAACAAACCCCTGTTGCCTCCCCCATCCCCCTGCTTGCTACCCCACCTTCTCCCACTTATTCGCCCTGGCATTCCCCTACACTGGGGCACAGAACCTTCACAGGGCCAAGGTCCTCTCCCCTCATTGATGATCAACTTTGCAATCTTCTCCTATACATATGCTGCTGGAGCCATGAGTCCCCCCATGTGTACTCCTTGGTTGGTGGTTGAGTCCCTGGGAGCTCTGAGGGTACTAGTTAGTTCATATCGTTGTTCATCCTAAGGGGCTGCACAGTGACACTCTTGTACACACCAAATCCATCTTCACGGCCCTGAAATGAAGTTCAGTTTAATTAGAAGCCAGAGTTATGCTTATCTGTGTACTTCCTAGTGAAGGTGTGGTCCTGTCCACCACTGACGCAGCAGTGTCTCTTCTGTTAGGTGGTCTAACAAGTCACCTAACAAGTCACCAGGCTCCTCTGACTGGCCCTAGCTTTAAGCTTTCTCTTCTCCCTACATGATATTCCTGGGGGGAATTCCAGTTTCTTTGGGTTTCAGTAGTCTAATAGCCAAAGTGAGGCACACCAGTGTCTTTGTAGAATATGTTCACCCAGCCAACCTACTGGGGTGAATTCGAAAGTCCCATCGTTTGGCTCTTCCTCTCACTTTGGACCTATAGGGTTGACCAAGTTCAAGACAGACACCCATAGTGATAATGGGGATATTAGTATTTTCTTATGATAACCTTTGCCTTGTTGAATCTGTGCAGCTGATCCCATGAGGTCTACCGCGCTTGGAGTTCTTATTTTTCAACGAGGACACTGAGGCAGGGGGCCTAGCAAGCTGCTAGATAAACAAAAAGTGGAAGAAGATTTTGGCTTGATCCTTTCAAGAGGCCACTTCTCCTAGTAGTCATCTTGACTGTGGCTTCCCCTTCCTTTTTGTAGAAAATGAAAGCCCAACTAGGGTTTGCTGTGAGTAGCCCATTGCTCTTAACTAGCCTCTGAGCATCCTCCCAGCCTCATTTGAACCTGGGCTCTCCACTCCAAAGAGGCTAAGATCCTGGAGTTTCACTAGTACCACAAGGCCTTCTTGCCTCTTAGGGTCAAGTTGCAAGTTTGGCTTTGGATGCCATACCCACTTAGCCTTTGCACACTCCCACATGGCCTCTCCTTGAGACACGGTCGTCATCAACCATTCAGAGCTTCAAGAGTAGAGATTAGACTCCATGAGTGGAGATTAGGCTCCTTCTGCCTAGCCCAGGCTTGTACCTACTCCAAGCACTGATAGATATCAGGAAGTGTGTTCACTGCACTACAAAGCTTGCAAGCCTGAGCCCTACAAGAGCCACCACCTTGACCACAAACAGTCCCTCCCTTTAATAGCACAAAGAAGGTCTTGACATCTTTCACCCACCTCGAACTCCACTCCACCCCACCCCCATGTAGGCAGAGCTGACTAAAGAGATAGAGGAAGAGTCTGCCTTCCACTTCTCACCATAGCCATCTACAACCCCAGTGTCTTTCACAAGAGACAGCAGATTGAGTCATATTTAGCTGTGGTCAACTGAGACCACAAACCTATTTGTTGCAACTGCCCCCACCCACAGTTCAAGGAAGGAACTTAGGAACATATAGTTTCAACTTGAACCAGGGAGACAAAAGAGTATTTTTGAGAGGGGACAAGAGACTGTCTTAACCCCATTCACTTATTTGATTATTTAGCTACGTTTTTAGAGACTTATTTTTATTTTATGCGTGTTTTGTCTGCATTATGTCTATATACCGTGCGCATGCAGGGACCTAGGAGGCCAAAAGAGGACGTCAGATTCCCTGGAACTAGAGTCAGTTGTAAGCCTTTGAGTGGGTCCTGGGAAGCAAGCCAGGTCTTCTGCAAGAGCAGTGAGTGCTCTTAACTGCTGAGCACTGGCTGCAGCGACATATCCCCTTAGCTAATTTGAGACAAGGTCTCATGTAGGCTAGTATCCAACTGAGCGCATTCTTGAACTCCTGCATTTTCTTGCCTCCACCCACTGAATAAGGAGATTTACGATATATACCACTACACTCAGTATATGTTGTGCTGCAGATAGAATCCAGGGCTTCATGCAAGCTAGATAAACACTCAGCCATCCAAGCAACATCCCCAAAACCCTGCCTCTACCTCACAAGTAGCAAGGAGTACACACAGGAAAACACTGATGAGTCTATGACACAGAAGAGCTCAGAGCAACTGGAGGAGCTTGGATGTTGAAGGCAGGACAGACGGTGAGTGAATGTCATGAGATTGAGGAGACAGAAACCACTGAGCAACTGGAGGGAGGGGGGGCAAAAACAGAAAGAGGAACCCAGCTTTAAAGGCTAGAAGGGCCAAGCCTCCAACCTTGAGGCTCCATAGTTTTCTCTTTTGAAAATGGGCCTAATGATAGTACCAGTACCACCCTCTGTGGGTTGAAAGGAAGAGTTGAAGTAATCCACTTAAAAATCCTGGTCATGGGTTGGTGAGATGGCTCAAGTGGTTAAGAGCACCGACTGCCCTTCTAGAGGTCATGAGTTCAAATCCCAGCAACCACATGGGTAGCTCATAACCATGCAGAGTGAGATCTGATGCCCTCTCCTGAGGTGCATCTGAGGACAGCTACAGTGTACTTATATTTAATAATAAATAAATCTTTTTTTTTTTTTTTTTTTAAAATCCTGGTCACAAGACTGGAGCAGTGGCTCAGCAGTAAACAGTACTGCTGCTCTATAGTGAGACTAAAAGTTCAGGGACCAGCATCCACATCCTGTCTATTACCTCCAGGTCCTAAAGATCCAACTCTTCTGTCTTTCACATACACACAGGTGCCAGTACCCGTACCCCACACAGACACGCATCTATACACACACATTTGTATATACATACACATATACATATGTGTATACATATTTTTTAAGCTTAGTCATGCAGATCATGACTTAGTCATAATGTGTAGGTCAGTTGGTAGAAAGCTTGCATAGTATGCACGAAGTCCTGGGTTTGATCCCTAGCACTCCACAAAACGAAAGTAATGGGTGTGATGGTGCACATATGTCCTCTCACATTGGGGAAGCAAGGCAGTAAATCAGAATCTCAAGGTCATCCTTGGCTACATAACAGGTTTGAGGCTGGCCTGGACTATATGATTGTGCTTCATCACCCTTTACTAGAGAATTATAGCTATTATGATCCTGGCCCCAAGGCCTACCTTAGTGGGTTCTATGCTTGCCTTTACATATGTGTGTATGTAACATACATACATATATACATATATGTATAATATACATATACAATAAGCATATATCCATCATATATGTATATTATACATATATATTCTTTCTATAATAGTCTTTGCTGACCTAGAACTCACTATGTAGTCCAGGCTGTCCTTAAACCAACAGCAGTCCACTTGCCTCTGCCTTCGGAGTGCTAGGATTAAGTGCATGGTAATGCCCTTAATTTAAAAAAAAAAAAAAAATGGCAAGCAGGATGGCTCAGTGGGAAATGGCACTTTTGAGCAACCCCAGTTATCCAAGCTCAATCCCCAGAACCCATAAAGGTGGATGAAGAGAAATGACTTCATAGTGTTGCCCTCTGGCCTTTACACGTGCACACCCATTCATACTATGCACATACACATACAGTAGTAATAAATAAAAATTGTAAAAAAATGAAAAACACAAAACAAAAAAGCTTAGTAAGGACTGGAAGTGAGACATAATGGTAGAATAACTAGTATCTGTAAGTCTCAGGATTCCAGTCCTGGCACTGAAAAGTTAATCAAACATTATGGCATTCAGGATGCTGAAGCAGAAGGATCGGTAGTTCAAGACCAGCCTGGGATTCATAGTAATCTCAAGCCAGTTCGAACTTCTGAGGAAGACCTGAAGCCCAAACAAGAAGTTTCTCCTATGCAGTAAATGAATGTTAGGAAGCTAGCCATGGTTGCTATTGTTATTTACTGTGATCACCAAACAAGAGCCCTTCCCTGGCACTCTACAGACCTATACTCCACTTCCCGCCCCGTCAGCCACTTACACAGCTGCCTGTCCATAACCCAGCTGTTCTCCACACTTCAAACATTAACTCAGAGAATGGCAGATTCACCTTTTCATATCATACCAAACTCATGAATGACTCCACCCTAATTTTCATGGTCTGCCCTCACCAGCACTGTCTGGTCTTCCTGTCTTGCAAACAGGAAGCTCCTGCTCCTACAACCCGACCTCCCTCCCCAGCCTCTGCCCTTCCTCTTCTCTGCCAGACTGACTGATGGTGAGTTCTCAGAGTCCTTCTACACTTCCCACTATGATATCAGACCAGGATCTTGCCAACAACTTCCCTGGGGTCATTCTCAGAGTGTAGTCGATTTTTAGTAGTTCGGATGGCTTGCGGCTCCCAACACAGCTTCGTCTGACCTAGAGACTTCTGACCTCCCAGGCAGCTCTTCCTTAGCACCTCCAGGTAGATGTCACCTTTAAGGGATGCACGCTGTTGCATTCCATGAACTTCTCCCCTTGCCCTAATCTTGTTGCATTGCATCATACCCAGTACTCTTTTTTTTTTTTCAATGCCAGGGGAGAACCCAGGATCCTGTGCATGTAAAGGCAAGTATAGAACCCACCAGGGTGGGCCATGAAGCAATGAACCCCCTATAGTCCCTCTAGTAAAGGATGAAATGGCTCAGGAGTGAAACCCCAACCTAGACTTACCCAGTGACGAACTGGGGAATGGCTCAGGAGTACAGTACCTGCCTAGAATCCCCCAGTGACAGGCTAGGGCATGGCTCAGGGGTGGAACTCTTGGCTAAAATCTCCCAGTGAGGTGCTGTGGGTGCAGCTCAGGGGTGGAGCCTCTGCCTAGAATTCCCCAGTGAGAGGCTGGGAGCAGGGTCCAGGGGTGAAGCCACACCTAGAAACTTCAAGTGAGAGGCTGGGGTTGGCTCAGGAGTGGAATGCCTGCTTAGCATTCGAGTGTGAGGCCCTGGGTTCTATCCCCTGTTTCAACAAGAATGAAAGAAAGGAAAAAGAACAGTATGGAAGAAAGGAAAATAAATTCATGTAATCCCCTGCCATGCAGTGGAAAAAGTTACGGGTGCTAAAATAAATATATATCTGCAAATCTAAAAGTGGTCACGCTAGTGGTCTAAAATCGCAGTGAAGCCATCAGCTGTGCCCACCTGTGCAAGGGCTCAGATGAAGGCTCAAGAGGAACACTGAGACGGATTATTGGGAATAGGGTTTTTGTTAAAAGTTATTAACACCATGGATAGACAGACTGAATTGCAAAAGTATATACCCCAAGCTCTGAGGAGAGTTCAGGCGCCAACACCAGAGGGGGACAACATGGCAGGGACTCTGAAGAGAGTAAATCAGGGTCCAGTGGCACAAGTAGGAGTCTCAGCCATCCCTTTCTGAGGATGGAGGTTTACAACACAAGACTACAGCCAGGTTCTCTGACTTCCAAGCAGGCTCCAGCGTTATGGAATTACAGGCATGTATGTGTCACTGCACTGGTTTCAAACTTGAGTATCAATAAAATACACAGGTGAAAAATTCCACACCTGACCTCATGTGACACCCCTAGAGAAACTCAGGTACACTAAATAGGATGTATAAAATGACCTTCAGGCTGGGCAGTGGTGGCGCACGCCTTTAATCCCAACACTTGGGAGGCAGAGGCAGGTGGATTCCTGAGTTTGAGGCCAGCCTGGTCTACAGAGTGAGTTCCAGGGACAGCCAGGGCTATACAGAAAAGCCAAATACCCTACGAATGAGCCAGTACTCTCTCTGTGGCAAAGTCCTGTGAGCAGTGAAGACAGCACCCACTGGAACTGGGAGGTTTCACTGCTGACTGATAAAGGTTGTGTTTGCTCTCCAGGTATCTTGTATGGTCTCCAGTTGCACATCATAATGAATAAATGGCCAGTCCTAGGCTTAAAGCAATTAAGTAACTAAAATGACTGTCTTAGTCAGGGTTTCTATTCCTGCACAAAACATCATGACCAAGAACCAAGTTGGGGAGGTTTTGTTTATTCAGCTTACACTTCCACATTGCTGTTCATCAGCAAAGGACTGGCTAGGACTGGAACTCCAGCAGGTCAGGAAGCAAAAACTGATACAGACCATGGAGGGATGTTCCTTACTGGCTTGCTTCCCCTGTCTTACTCAGCTTGCTTTCTTATAGAACCCAAGACTTCCAGCCCAGGGATGGAACCAACCACAATGGGCCCTCCCCCACTTGATCACTAATTCAGAAAATGTGTTACAGATGGATCTCATGGAGGCATTTCCTCACCTAAAGCTCCTTTCTCTGCAAGCTTGTGTCAAGTTGACACACAAAACCAGCCAGTAAAATGACCTTTCTGCTATGTATAGCTCTAAAGGAAACATCAGTGAATTTCCTGTTGAAACTTGGGTCCTGGTCCCCAAATATCTCATGATATATGTGCAAATATTCCAAAGTAAAATGTTTTTTGAGACAGGGTCTCATTTATCCCCGGCTAACCTCCAATTTAATCTGTTATAGCTGAGGATGCACTTGAACTGACTCTCCTGCCTCTGCCTCTTGAATGCTGGAAGGAGTAGTGTACACCAACAATGTCAGGTGTTATGCAGTGCTAGGGATGGAGCCCAGAGCTTTGAGCATGCTAGGCAACTGCTCTACTAAGTGAATCACATTCCAGACATTGGGTGGTAAAAATGTGTATATTTATTTATTTTGTCTGTGTAAATGTATGTGTAGGTGTGTGCACACACAGAAACCTCTGTACATGCTTGCACTAGATCAGAAGAGAGTGGCAGGGTCCTCCTCCATCACGCTCCATTCGGTCTTCTGAGGCAGAGTTTCTTCATGAACTTCTTGCTAGGCTGAAGCCCCAAACACCAGCAATCCTTCTGTGTCAAAACAGCCTTGCCCCCAGAGCTGGGGTAGCTGGGGTTACAGTCATTTTCAGAGATGCCCAGCTTACTACACAGTACGTCTAACTCTCGTGACTTTGGAGCAAGTGCTCTTACATTCCAACCCATCTCTTCAGCCTTTTTTTAAAATTTGTTTTGTTTGAGATGGAGTCTCATTCTGCATACCATGCTGTCCTCAAGCCCCTGGCAATCTTACCTTAGTCTCCCAAGCATGAGGAGCCACCATTCTTGGGATTCCAAAATGGGTTTGCTGCTTGGTGTTTTTTGGTAGTGGTGGTGGGTTTTGAGTTTTGTTTTACATTGGTTTGGTTTGGGTTTGGTTTTGGTTTTGGTTTTGGTTTTGGTTTTGGTTTTGGTTTTGGTTTTACTCATTGGTTGATTGGTTTGTTGTTTAAAAATAAGAAACTTGGGGCTGGCGAGATGGCTCGAGATGGCTCAGCGGGTAAGAGCACCGACTGCTCTACAGAAGGTCCTGAGTTCAAATCCCAGCAACCACATGGTGGCTCACAACTACCCATAATGAGATCTGATGCCCTCTTCTGGTGTGTCTGAAGACAGCTACAGTATACTTAATAATAAATAAATCTTTAAAAAAAAAAAAAAAAAAGCCAGGCAGTGGTGGTGCACGCCTTTAATCCCAGCACTTGGGAGGCAGAGGCAGGTGGATTTCTGAGTTCGAGGCCAGCCTGGTCTACAGCCAGGGCTACACAGAGAAATCCTGTCTCGAAAAACCAAAAAAAAAAAAAAAAAAAAAAAAAAAAGAAAGAAAGAAGGAAAGAAAGAAACTTGAAGCACTTCAGATTTCTAACATTTTGATTAAAGATACTCAGCTGGTATTGATTTTCGCTTTATACATGAAATATTTTTGTTGAACCAAGAGTGGTGACGATGAAGTTACTCCTTAACTCAGAGGTAGATCCAGGAGATCTCTGTGAGTTAGAAGGAGCCTTGTCTACATAGCAAGTCAATCTCCCCTCTCCCAGCTCTAATTCATTGTGTGCAGGCACCTACTTACCCACTAAAAATGTCAGCTACATCCCCATCTCTAAGACACCCAGAAATAATCACACAGGCTACGGGTGTAGCTCAGTAGTAGATCACTTGCCTCACATGCGCAAGGCTCTGTATTCCAAACTCCGCTTCCTCAAAGTTCCACTAGGGACACCATGCCCTGCTTCAGAACTCCTGAAGGCGTTTATCCCTATTTACCTGTATGTCCCAGCCTTTCTGCCCCCCTGAGAGCATAGTCATCCTTGTACACAGAGAACCCCCAGACCTTCAAACTTTAAAGTATCTCTTTTTCAGTCCAGTGTCCATCCATGCCCACCTCTCTTACCATAGCATATCTTCTGTATCAGTCACTCTTCTATTGCTGTGATAAGACACCATGATCAAGGTAAGCTATAGAAGGAAGGGGTCTGTGAAGATTTGAATAAGCATAGTCCCATCGGCTCTTATGTTTGAATATGTTAGTTTGAGATGTTAGTCTCAGCTTATGGCACGGTGTGGGCAGTTTGAGAGGTGTGGCCAGCTTGGAGGAGTATGTCACTGGAGGGCAGGCTTTGAGGTTTCAAAACTCATACCATTCCCAATGTGCCCTCTCTGCCTACCAATTATGGATCAGGATATAAGCTCTCAGCTGTTCCTGCCACCATGGCTTTGCTCTGCCATCCTGGACTCTAACCCTCTGGAACTGTAAGTAGAATTTCACTTTTTAAAAAAGACTTGGTCACAGCATTTCATCACAGCAGTAGAAAAGTAACTAAGCAGGTTTATTTGGGACTTATGGTTCCAGGGGGATAAGAGTCCGTCTCCATCAGAGTGGGGAATTGTAGGAACAGGAAGGCATGGTAACTGGACTTAGAATATGAGAACTCACATCTCAAACCTCAAGCAGGAAGCAGAGAGACCTAACTGGAAATGGCATGAGTCTGTGACCTCTCAAAGCCTTCCCCCGGAAATATAATTCCTGCATAAAGGCCACATCTGCCAAATTGCCCAAGTAATGCTACCACCGTCAGAGTAGTGACCAAATATTCTGGGGACCAAAGGATTCAAAAGACTGAGACTGTTGAGGACATCTCATTCAAACCACCATGTCTCCTTTGCCTCCCCACCCCCGAATGTCCTTCTTTCACTAGCTTCTTCTTCACTGTGACAAAATAGCAGACACAGACAGTAGGGGAAAGAATGATTCCTGGTTTCATCAGGATCCATTGCTTTGGACCTGAGGAAAATCAGCATACCACAGCACTGGGGGCTTGACGTACAGGCTGCTCATTGTATGGTGGTCAGGAAGGAGCGAATGGGAGGCAGGAAAGGAGCTGGTAAAGTGCGTGCTAAGCACGCACAAAGCCCCGGGTCACATCCCCAGCACTGCATATACCACATATGGCTGTGCACTCTTGTTATGCCAACACTTGATGTAAAGTCTGAAAGCTGAAGCTCAAAACCATCCTTTGCTGCATAGTGAGATTCAGGCCAAACTGGTCTACAAGCTGTGAGGGCTCATTTGAAGGAAGGAAGGAAGGAAGGAAGGAAGGAAGGAAGAAAGGAAAGAAGGAAGGAAGGAAGGAAAGAGGGACTAAATGAACGAGTAGAGGTAAGTATAGACAGGACCACATCCAGGATGTATGTCAAAGCAAAGAATTCACTATAGTTTATACATATATATGCTATTTTAATTACATTGATTGATTGATTGATTGATTGATTGGGAGAATTGTGCATGCTATTGAACACATGCAGAGGACAGAGAACCAGGAGTTGGTTCTTTCTTGCCCATTATGTGGGTCCCAGGAGTTGAACTCAGGTCATCAGGCTCAGCAGCAACCACCTTTACCCACTGAGCCATACTGTCAGCTCTTTTTAGAGACAGAATCTCACTATATATCCTCAGCTGGACTGCAACTCACTATGTAGGTCAAGTTGGCCTTAAACTCATAGAAGTCCTCCCAACTCTTAACTTCCTAAGTGCTGGGATTACAGGCATGTCACATGAGGAAAGATCCCTCAAGGAGCTGAAGATATAACTCAGGTAGAAGAGTTCTTGCCTGCATGCCCAAAGTCCTTGGCTTGATCTCCAGCACTTCATGAACTAGGCCTGGTGGCACACTGAGGATGTCTCAGGCAGAGAAGTGAATTGCAAAGAGATGAGAAGGAAAACTTGGTTCAGACTGACTTCATCAACATGAATCAAGACTTCTAGCTGGGCAGTAGTGGGGCGCATCTTTGATCCCAGCACTCTAGAGGCAGAGGCAGGTGGATCTCTGTGAGTTTGAAGCCAGCCTGGGCTATAGAGTTAGTTCTAGGACAGCCAAAGCTACACAGAGAAACACAGTCTTGAAAAACTAAAACAAAAGCAGAGACTTCTAAAGAGTCTAATGACACATGGTTCATTGTCAGCATATTTAAAACACAGTACAATTTGGGGGAAAGTTTCTTGGTTTAATACAATTCCAGGACACAAAGACTATAATTACACTGAAACTTGACTCAGGGTCCGTGTCAGTTTTTTCCAAAAGATGGGTTCTAGAGATAGGCTACCTGTGCTAGCTTAAAGGAAGTCTCTGGCCTGGTCTCCATTAAACAGATAGCACAGAAGTCATTTGGGCTGTTAGCCACCTCTGGTCCTGGTTATGGGAGCTTAGGAGAGCCCCTGGCTGAGAAGGTCATTGAGATTACTAGCCACCTCCAGTCCTGGTTGTAGGATGGTCTGTCCCAACACAGATCACCAGGCTGTTAATCACTACCAATTCCCTGCTTTCTGGGTGGAATGGGTATTTCATCTTTCCCATTGGAATGATAATTCTGTGTGTTTAACATTCCTGGTCTCCCTGGACATCTGTGGGCACAAGGACCTTTGTGCTATGTTCCCAACAGCACACACCTGTCATTTAAACACTCAGAAAGTCACACACAGTCAGGAGCAGAGAGAAGCAGGATCATACTACATGGTGAGTTCAAGCCCGGTGTGGTCTACATGAGTCTCCGTCTCAAAACAAACCAGTTATTTGTAGACTTGAAGAATAGAGGTGTAACAGGAAGCCATGAACAGGTTTTCTGAAACAGAGAGACAGGGTGAGATCAGTCATATGAGAGAGTTACCTTTACATCACCATGACACACCCTCCTAACAGAAACAATGCAAATGTAGAGAGGTTTATTTTGAAACACAGCTTCAGGGAGATTTCATTGGCAATGAAGCCATGGCAATAGGATGGTGTCATCCTCTGTGGCAGGCAGGTACAAGGTGAAGGTATGGAAGGAAAGATGAACCAAAAGAGAAGTTTCAGGAATGCATGTTGCTTTGGACAGGAAATCAATAGGGGCCTTATTCACCTCCTTATGTTCCCAGGAGAGGGGGGAGAAACCGTTTTCTTTTTTTTGTTACTGTGATAAAATATCCTGACTAAAACAACTTCAAAGGACAAAGAGTTTATTTGGTGCACAGTTGAGGTTACAGTCCATCATTGTGGGGAATTCAAGACAGGGATTGAAGCAGCCAGTTAGATCAGAGTCACAGTCAAGAGCAGAGAAAGAGAGAGAGAGAGAGAGAGAGAGAGAGAGAGAGAGAGAGAGAGAGAGAGAGAGAGAGAGAGACAGCCCAATGTGGTAGGACACACTTTTAATCCCATTACTTGGGAGGCAGAAGCAAGCCAATCACTGTTGAGTTAGAGGCTAGTCTGGTCTACATCATGAGAGCCAGGCTAGTCAGGGCTACCTAGTGAGATAAGAGGGGAGATGGAGACAGAGACTGACTAATCTGCATGCTTACTTGTACCCAACCCTCTCTCTACAAGGACTGGTGTAATGCTAGCCTAGAATTCCCCAGGGAAGGACTGGCATATAGCTGGGGACAATGAACACAGACATGCCACAGACCAAACTGACCTAGAGAGTCCATTACTGAGACTCTTCCCAGGTGATTCTAAATCATGTCAAGTTGACAAAACTAGCTATTACTGCCAAACAGTGGTGGCACAAGCCTTTAATCCCAGCACTCAGGAGGCAGAGGCAGGTGGATTGCTGAATTTGAGGCCAGACTGGTCTACAGTGATGGTTCCAGGACAGCCAGGGCTACACAGAGAAAACCTGTCTCAAAAAAAAAAAAAAAAAAAAAAGCAACCAAAACCAAAACAAACAAAAATCCTAGCTATTACTGGGCTATCTGAGAAAGAGTGATTCAGAAGCTGGGGGTGAAGGTAATTGAGATGCCCAGCCATGCTCCCCTTCAAGGGCTCATCCCTATCCCACCACCCCATCTCCAGGGCAGCAAGGAGCGCTTTCACTGGCAGAGTCACAACGTGAAGCAGAGTGGTGTGGATGACATGGTGCTGCTGCCCCAGATCACCGAGGACGCCATTGTGAGCAACCTCCGCAAACGCTTCCTGGATGACTACATTTTCGTATCCCAAGCAATGCAAGGGCACAGGAGGATAACTTTGCAGTAGTAGTTAGGATAAAGTACTGGGACAGGAAAGGATGCCAAAAGAATGGCAGTGCAGAGGAGCCAATGAAAGTCCAGCCTGGGGTTGGAGGGGAAGATGAATAAATGGCAGATTGAAGGATACGTCAAGTAGCAATAGTGCTATGGTTTGAGATGCTGTGGCTACCACAGTACCCCTGCCTTGGGAGAGCTAAACCACTACACTACCCATTCCCCTGTTTCTGGATCCAGCCATCATTTCGTATGAGACTCAAGGTGCATTCAGGCGTCTCATCTCTCTCTCCAAGCAAAAGGTGATCTTGTCAGGATAGAGTAAAGGGTAAGAAGTGTTTGAAAAGCAAAACAAGATACTGTATGTTTCTTAACCACCTCTTAAGACATATATTGGCTCAGTGCTAATCTCTGTAAACCCCTTCAAGCAGATGCCCTACTTCACTGACCGAGAAATTGACCTCTATCAGGGCGCGGTGAGTCCAGGGTTGGATGGGTGGAAGTATCTCCATACCTACCCCGAAAGCCCCAAAGCTCTGGGCTGAGTCCTGACCTCCCACACCAGGCTCAATATGAGAATCCCCCGCACATCTATGCCCTCACCGACAACATGTACCGGAATATGCTGATCGACTGTGAGAACCAGTGTGTCATTATCAGGTACAGTAGGGTGAGGGATTCTGGAACATTCTATCTAGGCACGTCCTCAAACATGACCACCAAGGGTAGTTTGTCATGAACTTGTAACCATGCAGTGCTGTCCTTCTGTCCCTACTGCTCTGTTCTACTTTCCTTATATCTCTTGGCTCCTGATACAGTATATTTGTTCATTTTATTATTTCCCATTTGGCTCCTCCTAAATATAAGCGCCAGGATGGAGGAGATAGCTCAGCAGATAAGAGTGATTGCTGTTCAAGAATGAGAACCTGAGTTCAAAATTCCCAGAACTTAGATTAAAAGGCTAGGTACGAACACACAAACCTTTAACTCTAGAATTGGGGGAGACTGAGAGAGGCATGTTACTGGGACTTGCTGGCCACAACCCTAGCTCCAGATTCAGTGAGAAACCCTGTCTCAAAGGAATAAGGCAGAGAGTGATGGAACATCACACCAGATGTCCTCCTCCAGCCTCTGCATATAGGCACGTGTATACATACATACATGTACATACACCACCAACACATATGCCACCCTCATAACATGTAAAACACATGTAAACACACATGTAAAATAAATGTGAGGGTATGACATTTTAAATTATATTTTTTATTATTTTGTGGATGTGTATGGGTACATGCATGCCAAGGCATGTAGAAGTCCAAAGACAATTTCCAAGAGTCAATTTTCTCCTCCCACCATCTCAGGAATTGAACTCAGGTATTCAGGCTTGGCAACAAGTACTGAGTCATTTTCCCAGCCCAAGGGACTTTAAAATTATATCTACTTACTTATCTATATTTGTTAGGGGTGCCACATGCCATAGTACAAGTGTGAATGTCAGAGGACAACTTTTAGGAATCAGGTCTCTGCTTCCACTAAATTCAGCATGGTAGCAAGCGCCTTTACCCGCTGAGCCATCTCACTAGTCCCTCCTTTTTGAGAGGGAGAAGGCATTTTTTATTTTTAAAAATTTACTATTTTAATTTTAAATGGGGACATGTTTTGCATATTGGAGCACCATATCCATGCCTGGCGCTCTCAGAGGCCAGAAGAGGGTCTTAAATCACTTGGAACTGGAATTACAGGTGGCTTTTACCACCATGTACCTGTTGGGAAGCAAACCCTTGGAGGTCTTTTGCAAGGGTTAATAAGTCCTCTTAATCACTAAGCCATCTCTCCATCCCCTGGGGCAGGGACTTATTTTTTTCAATCTTTCTTGATCACTTTTGAATCTCCGGAACCTAGAGTAGGGGCTGGAAACACTGTGGGTGCTTAGTAAAAGAATGAATAAATGCATGAATTAATGAATAACTAGGCATTAGAAAAGGTCTTTTCAATATCACTGGCCACTAACCATCCCTTCCCCCCACGCTCTGCAGTGGGGAGAGCGGAGCTGGGAAGACAGTGGCTGCTAAATACATCATGGGCTACATCTCCAAGGTGTCTGGTGGGGGAGACAAGGTCCAGGTAAGACAAGAATGGAAGGGGATGTGGGTCCCCTGTTACACCCATCTGACCCAGACTGATCTCTTTCTACCTGACTCTACCCCTAGCACGTCAAAGACATAATTCTACAGTCAAACCCACTGCTTGAGGCTTTCGGCAATGCCAAGACTGTGCGCAACAACAATTCCAGCCGCTTTGTAAGTCATTATAACCTCAAATGAGCACTTGCTGTCTCTACACACACACACACACACAGGCACACATCCATACAAACAAGTATATACACATAGGCACAAACATACATGCATACACACACACTTGTATGGCAAGTACTTCACTCACTGAATCGTCTCCCTAGCATCCATGTTTCTTTTTGTGTGTGGGTGCATGCAATGTGTGGATGCACACTTCATGTGTGCACATGAACATTTAACATGCAAACATGTGGGTGCCAAAGGTCGGCACTGGATGTCTTCCGCAATAGCTCATCACCTTACTTTTTTTTTTTGCTTTATTATTATTTATTTTGTACATATGAGTGTTTTGAATGTATGTCTGAGTACCGTGTGAGTGCATGGTACCCTTGGAGACCAGAAGATGGCATTAGAACCCCTGGAACTAGAGTAACAGATGGTTGTGAACAGACATGGGGCGCTGTGCATGGAACCCAGTCCTCTGAAAGAATAGTGTTGTTTACTCCCGAACTATAGGTATAGCCCCTTCTGTTTTTTGTTTGTTTGTTTGTTTGTTTTGAGACAAGGTTTCTCACTGAATCTGGAGCCACTCAAGAAAGATCTGCATTTAATCCCCAGCATCCATGTAAAAGCTGGATATGATAGTACACACCTAGGAGCGACAGACAGAAGGATCCAGAGAAACACTTTAGCCATTCAGTCTAGCCAATCAGTGAGCTCTAGATTCATTGAGAGATCTTGTCTCAAGAAATAAAGTAGAGAGGCTGGAGTGAAGGCTCAGCATTTAAGAGTGTGAGGAGGACCTGAGTTCTGATCCCCAGCGTGGGAGAAGTAGAGGCAGGAGATTCCTGGAGCAAAGTGGTTAGCTAAAACGAGTCAAATCATCAAGCTTTGGATTCAAGAGTTCTTTCCTTGGTGTAGATGGTGAGAACAGTTGAGGAAGACGCATGGTGTTAACCTCTGACCTCCATACCCACACATATTCACATTCACCTACACAAGTGTGCACCCTTTCATACACACATCCATGCATACACACACAAAAGAGACATAGAAACTTCTGAAATGTATTGGGGGCACATGAGGTGAGCACAAAGGTAAGTGCAATTAGCAGGGGCTTAGAGCATCAAGGAGATGAATATGTTAGGGGCTGTGGCCCCCATACAATCTGTGAAATCTAGAGAAAAGACTGGTGAAAAGAGCAAGCTTAGTCAATATGTAAGTGGAAGGTCAGAGAGATGGCTCAGCAGATGCTTGCCACCGAGCCTAAGGACCTAAATCCTAGGACTTACATGATAAAGAACTAACTCCCACAAGTTGTCCTCAGATGACCACATGTCTACCATAGCACAGGACACACAAATCAATCAATCAATCAATCAATCAATCAATGTAATTTAAAAGTAAGTGAGTGAAGACAAGAGAAAGACAAGAGGAAGAGGGAAGAGGCTCATGAGATTGTAATCCTTGTCCCATATATACTCCTGGGAGTCCGGGATATGCTAATGTGGTTCTCTGGAATTCAGGGCAAGTACTTTGAGATCCAGTTCAGCCGAGGTGGAGAACCAGATGGAGGCAAGATCTCCAACTTCCTGCTGGAAAAGTCTCGTGTGGTCATGCAGAATGAGAATGAGAGGAATTTCCACATCTACTACCAGGTGCCTGGGGGAGGTCTGTGGGGCTGGAGGCAGAGGGAGACCATCTGTATCCCAGGAATGGGAGAAAGAGAACATGGGAAGGGCAATGTGTGGGAAGGGAAGGCAGTCACAGTGGTTGCACCAGTCTGGGCCAGATGCATGATCTTCTGACACCTTCTAGCTTCTGGAGGGGGCCTCCCAGGAGCAGCAGCAGAACCTAGGACTCATGACGCCAGACTACTATTACTACCTCAACCAATCGGACACCTACAAGGTGGAAGGCACTGATGACCGAAGTGACTTCAGTGAGACGCTGGTGAGCACCAACCACTGGCCCAGCCCCCAGGGAACCTTTTCATGTTAGAAATAAGGAAACTGGGGCACAGAAAGACTGGGGCACTTATCCAAGGTTATACAGCAACCTTGATGAAAGAGGCAGATCATGGAGCCAAGGAACGGCTCAGTGGGTAAAGTGACTGATGTATAAGCATAAAGACCGGAGTTCAATCCCCCAAAGGCCACGTAAAGAAGGTGGGTGTGGCAGCAAATGCTTATATCTCAGCACTGGGGCAGCAGAGACAGGCAGCAATCCCTGGGATTCCCTGGTCATCTGGTCTGGTCAAATCAGTTAGCTTCAGGACTAGTAAGAAACTGTGTCAAAACTAAGGTGGAGCTCTGGGGCGAAGATTCAGAAGGTAAAACTGTACTTAGAGTGCAAGCTTGGTGACCTGAGTTTAGATTTCCTGAATCCATGTAAAAGCGGGAGGTGGCAGCCCAGGTGTGTGTGATCCTGGTGCTTCCATGGAGAATGAGACAGTGAGTTAGGAGAATGTCCAGTAGCTCATGAACCAGCTAGACTAACTTATGCAGCAGCAAAGAGAGTTTATTCCAAACTAAGTGGAAAAATGAAGACAGACAACTGCAGATTGTTCTCTGACCTCCAGTCACATGCAGTGGCACACACACACACACACACACACACACACACACACACACACACACACGTCTTTCTTACACCCAATATTTTTGAACTTGGAGAACAATAAAAGAATACATCCAATGTCAATCTCTGGCTTCCAAGTAAACTTGAATTCACATATACATATGTACTCATAAACATGCATGCATACACAAACATTTCAATACATACACACACACACACACACACACACACACACACACATCCATGCACAAGGAAAATCAGGCAGTTGAGATGTGTCAGTCAGTAAAATACTTGCCATTCAAGTTCAATCCTCAGCACTTATTTTAAAAATTAAAAATCCAAAGAAGATAGTACCTGCTTGTAACCCCAGTACTAGTACTGGCAAGGCAAAGACAAGATTGCTGGGGTTCACTAGCCAGGTAGCCTAGCCTACCTTAATCACGTTCCAGTCCAATGAGAAAAACAAGGTAGATGGTACCTAAGGAATGACACCTAAGGTTGACCTCTGCCTGCCATACACATACATGAACACAGATGCCTAGCATACACAAAGTAAGATCAGGCTTCCAAACATCTTGTCTCCCTGAGTCCATGCCATGGGCCCAGGAATCTAACCTTGGATTCACGGTGGAGACCAAAGTTGGTAGCATAAGCTGTCCTTCTCTTGCCCACAGAACGCTATGCAAGTCATTGGGATTCCCACCAGTGTGCAGCAGCTTGTCTTGCAGCTCGTGGCAGGGATCTTGCACCTGGGGAACATCAGCTTCTGTGAAGACGGGAATTATGCCCGTGTGGAGAGCGTAGACCGTAAGTATGGGGGATGTCAGGCGGGCATCAGGTTCTTGTATAAGGACTGCTTCTTCCCACTTCAAATCCCATGAGAACCATGTTGGTATCATGGGGAAGCTCCTATGTCCCGAGAGCCTGACCAGCTGCTTCCTTTTGCTCTGGCCTGGCAGTCTTAGCTTTCCCAGCCTACCTGCTGGGCATAGACAGTGGGCGGCTGCAAGAGAAGCTGACCAGCCGTAAGATGGACAGCAAATGGGGTGGACGCAGTGAGTCCATTGATGTGACCCTCAATGTGGAACAGGCAGCCTACACTCGTGACGCACTGGCCAAGGGACTCTATGCCCGCCTCTTCGACTTCCTGGTGGAGGTGAGTGGGACCAGTGCTGGGAAGTCTGCTAGATGCCTGGTGCTTGCCAAGCCCATGGAATTTGAACCCACAAGTGGAAAGATAGGCTTTATTTGCCCGTCCCACCAGTTCCTGAGGAGGTGACGTGCAGCTTTCAGCTTGGACGACCTACGAGTGGAGAGACTGTTGAAGCCCTCCCAGTCCCATCATGGCAATGGAGATTAGAGCCGGATGGGTGCATTTGAGAGCTACGATGGCTGTCAAGGAGACGTAGGGATAGAGATGGGGTTGGGTGGAGTGAGTTGAAGGAAACATTATATGTCAGAGCCAGTAATAATCACAGTACTAACAAACATATAATGCTTAGTAGAGCCAGACATGGTAATATACAACAGTAGTCCCAACACTCAGGAGCCTGAGGCAGGAAGATTATGAGTTGAAGGCCAGTTTAAGCTGTATAGAATGACCCTATGGTTTTTCATTTACTTATTTATTTATCATTTTGAGATAGGATCTCACTTTGTAGCCCAACCTGGAGTTTTCTATGTAGGTCAGGTTGGCCTCAAACTCACAGATATTGGCTCACCTCTGCCTCCTGATTGCTGGTATTAAAAGTACTACTATGCCTGATATCAGTAGGGTCTGAGGCGAGACCTCAGTTGATAAAGTGCTTGTTTTTCAAACATGAGTATGTGAGTTCTGTCAACAGAACCCATATTTAATTTTTATTATATTTATTTATTTACTTTGTGTATATGTGTGTATGGATGCAGCAACGTGTGTGGATGCCAGAGGTCAACTTGAGGGACTTGGCTCTCTCTCCTTCTGCCACATGGATGGATTCCTAAGATCAGACTCAACATCATTTAGCTTATGATCAAGCATCTTTATCCACTAAGCCATCCTGCTATCCCAGTACTTACATTTTTAAAAGCCAGGCATAAATCTGGATAAAGGAGTATTTTGCCAAGGCTGATGACCTGAACCCATATGTTGAAAAGAGAGAAGAGACTCCTTTAAATCGTCTTCTGACCTCCTCATGCACATCATGGCATGCAAGCGTATGCACTTGAGTACACACACACACACACACACATACACACACACACATACACACACACACATACACACACACACACACACACACACACACACACATTAGGAAAGGGGGTTTTTTAAAACATAACAAGAGGGCAGTGACCAGTGGCATGGGTTTGACCACGTGTCCCCTGGCCCCATTTTTACCTTCCCATAGGCCATCAACCGGGCTATGCAGAAGCCTCAGGAAGAATACAGCATCGGCGTGCTTGACATCTATGGCTTTGAGATCTTCCAGGTTTGGCCCTGGCTCCCCCTCACCCTCAGCCCAACCTTGTTCTGTCTGTCACCTAGGCTTACCCGGTATTTGCCAGAGACGTTGCATAGCCTACTAACAGAAAGGCCTTTTCCTTTCCTCCACAGAAAAATGGCTTTGAACAGTTCTGCATCAACTTTGTCAACGAAAAGCTGCAACAGATTTTTATTGAGCTCACCCTGAAGGCAGAGCAGGTGGGCAGGGCAGCCAAATGGCACAAGACTATGCCTTCAAGCCTAAGGGTGTCTAAGCCACTGAGGACCCCACACACAAATGTATCCCCACCTCTCTCTGCTCGCTGTATTAGGTTCAGTTTGCCGTTACTGTAACAAAATATCACACATAATTTATAAAGAGAAAAGGAAAGCTAGGAATGCCATTCAGTTGGTAGAGCGCACTTGCCTAGCATGCACGAAGGCGTGAGTTCCATCACCAGCTGCATAAACTGGGTGTGTTGATGCATGCCTGTCATCCCAGCACTCAGGAATTCAAGATCATCCTTGACTCCATAGTGAGTTTGTGGCTGACCTGGGATAGGAGTGGGGAGAGAGCAGGAGGGACATGTAGTGCATGCCTGTAATCACAACACAGGGGCTGCTGCTGCTGAGGCAGAGGTGTCTAGGGGAAAAAAAAAATTAAAAAAAGAAAAATAGAACTAGGTAGTAGTGAGTACCTTTAATCCCAGCACTCACTCAGAAGACAAGGGCAGGCAGGATCTCTGTGAGTTCGAGGCCAGCCTGATCTACATAGATAGTTCTAAAACAGCCAGGGCTACATAGAGAGACCCTAAGGAGGAGGAGAGGTGAGGGAGAGGAGGAGAAAGAAAAGGAAAGAAAGAAAGAGAAAGAAAGGAAGAACTACAGACAAAAACAAACAACAAAAAAGAAAGGTAGAAAAAAACACAGTTGTTTGAGCAACTGCTTTGTGCCAGATAATATTCGACACATGAGCAGAAAGCTGGGGACAATACAGAAATCTCTGCCAAGAGCTCTCAAGTGTACAGCACAGCAGTAGAGTAGCCTGGCTCGCTGGATTCCAACCCCAGCATCTGAAAAAGAAAGTAAATCTGCTTTGATTTTTCCCCTGTCTTAAATGCAGCACCTGAGGCAAGGATTCAGGGCAAATGATTTATTTTGGAGGTGCTCATACAAAGCAAAGACAATGAAAAAGTGATTTAAAATAAATATTAGAAGAGCCCAGGCTAGGGATGTAGCTCAATGGGTACATCAATGTAGCTTGCCTCCTACATGCAAAATCCTGGGTTCCATCCCCAGAACCCTAATAAACCAGGGTGGTGGTACATATTTGCCATCCCAGCCCTCAGGAAGAGTCCATGGTCATCCTTGGCTGCATATTGAGTTCAGGGGTAGCCTGAGCTACATGAGACCTACCTCAAAAAATAAAATAAGGCCAGCCTGGTCTACAGAGTGAGTGCCAGGACAGCCAGGAGTACACAGAAAAACCCTGTCTGGAAAAAAAACCAAAATAATAATAATAATAATAATGATGATGATGATGATGATGATGATGATGATGATGATGATAAAGGGATAGGTGTGCCTAGTCCTGCTGGGATTATATATCCCAGGGTGGAGTGGTACCCAAGAGAGGTTCCCGATTCTCTGAGGAGAAGAGAATGGTGGGAGGTATTTGTAAGGGTGGGGCTGGGAGGAGAGGAGAGAGGGTGACTGTGTTTGGGATGT
>JADRCD010216572.1:35924-48979 GCA_019843815.1 Montemys delectorum
ATATATATATATATATATATATATATATATTAGAGAAAAAAAAAGTCCAAAGCTCAAAAAAGGGTATTTAATTACAACTCCTGCTGGCTGTATGTCAGCAGGACCAGAGGCAGGGATATCCTCCCAAGGAATAGTGATGAGATGGAGAATCAGGCTCCACCCTGTCTTACTGCCCCCCACCCCCAGGAGGAGTATGTGCAAGAGGGCATCCGCTGGACCCCCATCGAATACTTCAACAACAAAGTTGTGTGTGACCTCATCGAAAACAAGCTGGTAAGGATTTGAGGAGGGGGCATCTCACTCAACTCCAGAGCTAACCAGTGTACCTGGAAAGAGTTTATAATATCCTCAAGAGAGGGGAGAACCCATATTTGAAATATCTTCCAGCCACTCCATCCATTGATTCTTCTGCCCACCTTTCTTTTATTTGCTCAACATTCCCCTTAGTAACATTTTCAGAGTCATGGTAATATCCTCTAAGCAGTATCAACTTGGGGACGGAAAAGAGGCATGGATTCCCTGCATCCCAGGAGTGGGAGAAGAGGAGAGGAAAAGACAAAGATGGGGATGTGGGAAAAGAAGGAAGGAGAAGAGAAAGAGAAAAGAAAGCCATCATGGCTCTAGCTGCATATGTAGCAGAGGATGGCCTAGTTGGTCATCAGTGGGAGGAGAGGCCCTTGGTCCTGTGAAGGCTTTGTGCCCCAGTGTAGGGGAATGCCAGGGCCAGGAAGTGGGAGAGGGTGGGTCAGTGAGCAGGGGGAGGGGGAAGGAAATAGGGGGTTTTTTGGAGGGGAAACTGGGAAAGCAGATATCATTTGAAGTGTAAATAAAGAAAATATCTAATTAAAAAAAAAAAAAGGGAAGTTTCCTCCCAGCCACCAGCTCAATCAGGGAGGACCCCAGCCAGGCTGAGCCCGACCTCTGCTCTCCTCAGAACCCGCCAGGCATCATGAGCGTGCTAGACGATGTGTGCGCCACAATGCACGCTACCGGTGGCGGTGCGGACCAGACACTGCTACAAAAGCTGCAAGCGGCAGTGGGCACCCACGAGCACTTCAACAGCTGGAGCTCGGGTTTCGTCATCCATCACTATGCAGGCAAAGTGTGTGGAACTCCCTTCTAAGTGGGCGCCCCCTCACAAATCCCAGTCCAGGTTGCAAACTTCCTACTCCTCTGACCAAGTTCGACTTCCAGAGGGGTCCCTGCTAACCAGAATCAGGGATTATCCCAGTGGCCCAAAGACTTCTCCCGAAATCACCTGGACACCTGCCTCGTGTCCCCTCTGCCAGAGCTACAGACACATACTGGCCTCTAATCACAGTTTACTCAATTAGCTCCTAATAGATAAGATGGTTCTTCTATGCTGGCGCCCCATCCCCGACCCCAGTGTTCAATGATAGCTATAACCCTCTGACAAAAAACCTGACCCCCAGTTCCCTAAACCCGTTAAAAACAAACAAAATGGGCTGGAGCCTATCCACCTCACCCCTACCAGAGGCTACCAGAATCTCTTAGTTTCTGACCCAAGCTATAGCCACCTTCCCAAGAGATTCCTGGCTATTGCCACCACCTCAGCAGGGGTAGCAAATATTCCCAAATGTCCTCGAAGGTATTGTCTGTGTTCCTCAGTCAGTGCTGCCAAAGCCAGGAGCAAGACCTCTAAAAGATCTCACTTAAAATAGCAACCCCAGAGGGCTGGAGAGATGGCTCAGTGGTTAAGAGTACTGACTGCTCTTGCTGAAGGTCCTGAGTTCAAATCCCAGCAAGCACATGGTGGCACACAACAACCATCTGTGATGAGATTTGACGCCCTCTTCTGGTGTGTCTGAAGACAGCTACAGTGTATGTAGATATAGTAAATAAATCTTAAAAAAAAAAAATTAGCAATCCTGGACGGCCTTCCAGACTGAAGCCCCATTCCAGGAAAAAAAAAAAAAAATCTACCACCAAAATTCCAAATCACTCCCTGGCCCCCGGCTAGCCGCTCACATCTACTCTCCAGAAAGAACAGAGACCATCCTTGGCTATATAGAGAATTTGAGGCCACCCTCTAATTCCAACCTTCCAGAGGAAAAGGCAGGCAGATCGCTGTGAATTGCGGCCAGTCAGGGCTACACAGTCAGACCCTGTCTCAAAGCAAATAAGCAAAATTATTCTGGGAGTTAAGGAGATAGATCAGTAAAGTAGAAGCATGAGGATCTGAGTCCAGATGCCAGGACCCACATAAAAAACCCAGACCCAGACCCAGTACACTGGCAGCCTGGAGACAAGGGACCCCTGGGACTTTGGGGCAGCCAGTTTAGCTAATCAGCAAGCTCTAGGTTCCCATGAGAGAAACCCCCTTCTCTCTTTTCTCTCTCTCTCTCTCTCTCTCTCTCTCTCTCTCTCTCTCTCTCAAAAAGGTGGATTGTCATTGAGGAAGACACCCAGCACCCACTTCAAGATGCCACACAAGCTAGAACAGATGCCTAGCAGCACCCAGGGACCTGTCCTAGCCAGTCCCCTACCCTCAGTTAGTCCCCTACCCTCAGTTAGTCCCCTACCCTCAAGTTTGGCCTACAACTTCTCACCTCTCCCTGCTGCTTAAAACTTCAGCCCTGACCCCCAGCCTGGGCATTTCCCCTTAACTCCAACTCCAACCTTCATCTTCCAGCTTCAGTTGAACATCAGACATCTGAGAGCCAGGCCCCAAACAACAGATCACAACCTACTATTCTGAATCACAGATTTCTTCTAACTGGACACAACCCCAAGTCCTCTTAGCCCTGAGCAAGCCCCCACTGCATCCCTGACCACCTGCCTGGACACTCACACATGAAATCCTTCGTTCCTCACCAACCCTCGATGCTGTCTCCCTCCAGGTCTCCTACGACGTCAGTGGCTTCTGTGAGAGGAATCGAGACGTGCTGTTCTCTGATCTTATAGAACTGATGCAGTCCAGTGACCAGTGAGTAGCAGTGTGGCCTTTGGGCATAACGCCCAGAGGAATGGAGGCTTGGGAACCACTATATCTCTCCAGAACCTGGTCATCCTATGGACTTTGTGGCTGTGGTTGTGTGGCCAAGACACAGCTCTAGTCTAGAACTCTGAAGTCCGAGGGTGTAACTCAGTGACGAGGGTCTCCCTAGAATGTGATGGTTTGAATTCCAGTTAAGAAAAGGAAAGGAGGGCTGGCGAGATGGCTCAGCAGGTAAGAGCACTGACTGCTCTTCCAAAGGTCCTGAGTTCGGATCCCAGCAACCACATAGTTGTTCACAACCACCTGTAATGAGATCAGATGCCCTCTTCTGGTGTGTCTGAAGACAGCTACAGTGAATTACACCAGAGCAAGCGGGGCCAGCAGAGGTCCTGAGTTCAATTCCCAGCAGCCACTCACGGCCATCTGTACAGCTACAGTGTACTCATGTACTCATACACATAAAATAAATAAAATAAATCTTTAAAAAAAAGAAAGAAAGAAAGAGGGGGCTGGAGAGATGGTTCAGCGGTTAAGAGCACTGACTGCTCTTCCAAAGGTCCTGAGTTCAATTCCCAGCAACCACATGGTGGCTCACAATCATTCATAATGAGATCTGACACTCGCTTCTGGTGGGTCTGAAGACAGCTACAGCGTACTTACATATAATAAATAAATCTTTAAAAAAAAAAAAAAGAAAGAAAGAAAAGGAAAGCAAAGCAAAGCAACTTTCAGTACACCGAAGAGAAACAAACCCTGGTCTGCCTCCGGTTCCCTTTCAGGGGATGCCCCTGAGCTCAGTTCCTTTTATGTCTTGTCCATAGTGCCTCCCACAATCCCAACAATCCAGTGGCTGAATAGCTGCCCTTTAAGCGAAGAGGAAACACATCACAGGGCTGGGGAGCTATCTCAGTTGGTATGCTAGGCAAGCCCTGGGTTCCCTCCCTAGTACTGTATAAACTAGACATGGTTGTGCACTTAGGAAGTGGAAGTAGAGGTCACTCTCAACTATACAATGAATCAGGACCATCCTCGGCTCCATGAAACCCTGTCTCAAAAGGAGAGAGGCTTTGGTGTAGTTCAGTTTGGTAGATTTCTTGCCCAATGAGCAGGAAGCCCTTGATTCCATTCCCAGTACCACATAAAAGCAGGTGTGATACCACACGCCTGTCATCATATTACTTAGAAAACAGAACAAGAGGATTGGGAGCTCAAAAGCCTCCTTGGGACTTGGAGTTTGAGCTTGAGCTATATGCAACTCTGTCTCTTAAAACATATAAACAGGACAGGGTAGGTAGTTCAGTAGGAAAAGCAGTTGTTGCACACGCATAATGAATAGTTCAGCTTTGAGTTTGGACTGGTGTAAGTACTGACAAGTCATAGACCTATGGCAAAATGGTAGGCGAAGACCCCAGAATCTCTGCCTGGCTTATGAAGAGATTCAATCTCAAGTTGAAAAGGCAGGGAACATTCAAAGGTTGGCCTTTGACCTGAATGCACCTACACTCACACAGAGACCTTGTGTGAGTACATCAATAGGCAAAAAGGGAGGCGTACCGATAAGGTTCTTGAATGAGAATGTACTAGCCTTAGAAACAAAACAAGAAATGGGTTCTGGAGCTTGAACTCAGGTCTACATGTTTACATGGCAAATACTTTGCCAACTGAACCAGCTCCCCAGCCTCTCTGCATATTTCTTTGCAAGGGGGGGGGTTATTTTGGATTTGCTATTGTTTGTGTTTATGGTTTTTTGAGACAAGGTCTTGCTATGTATCTCTGGATGGCCTGGAACTTCCTATATAAACCAGGTCGTTCTCAAACTCACAGAGATCCACCTGCCTCAGGAGGCTGAGATTAGTGGCATGCAGCACTACTCCTGAATGTTGTACACATTTCCTTGCAGAAATGTACATGTAGGACAGCTGCTGCAGGGGACATGATTCTGTTGCCAAGACACTTTTCTAATTGATACATTTTCTCATTTATGTGGGTTGGGTTGTCTTAGTCAGGGTTTCTATTCTTGCACAAACATCATGAGCAAGAAGCAAGTTGGGGAGGAAAGGGTTAGCTTACTTCCACATTGCTGTTGATCACCAAGGAAGTCAGGACTGGAACTCAAGCAGGTCAGGAAGCAGGAGCTGATGCAGAGGCCATGGAGAGATGTTTTTTACTGGCTTGCTCCTCCTGGCTTGCTCAGCCTGCTCTCTTATAGAACCCAAGACTTCCAGCCCAGAGATGGCACCACCCACAAGGGGCCTACCCCCTTGATCACTAATTGAGAAAATGCCCCTCAGCTGGATCTCATGGAGGCACTTCCCCAACTGAAGCTCCCTTCTCTGGGATAACTGCAGCCTGTGTCAAGTTGACACACAAAACCAGCCAGTACAGGTTGTTTTGAGAAAGAGTCTTGTGCAGCCTAGGCTACCTCCAGCTCACTACATAACAAGGATGACCTTGAACTTCTGATCATTAGGTCTGTACCTTGCAGCTCTCAGACTATTGGCATGTATGGCTCTGTTGGTATATGTAGTACTGAAGATGGAACCCAGGGCTGTGTTCATGCAAGGCAACCACCTAACAACTAAGTTGTACTCTAGTCTCTTGTTTATTGTTGTTTTAAATCAGGAACTCTCTCATGCCATCCATGTAGATGCATGCTTTTAATCCCAGCACTCGGAAGGCAAAGGCAAGTCTATCTCTGTGAGTTCAAGGCCAGCTTGATCTATACTTTGTGAGCTCCAGGATAGCCAGGGCTATCTAGAAAGACCTTATATTTAAAGAAAAAAAGTTTCATATAGCCCAGGCTGGTCTTGAACTCACTATGTGGCTGAAGATGAACTTGAACTTTTGATTATCCTATCTCCATACCCTGAGTGCTGGAATAATAAGTGTGTACTGTACACACACAGTTTACACATGTTTCTGTTTAGTTTAACACTGTACTGTGTGTCTTAGTTAGGGTTCTCTAGTGTCACAGAACTTAGTCTCTATGTAGTAAAGGGATTTATTGATGACTTACAGTTTGTAGTCCAACTCCCAACAATCAACTCCCAATAACAGTCACGGCAGCAGCTGTGAATGGAAGTCCAAGGATCCAGCAATTGCTCAGTCCCACAAGGCAAGCAGGCGAAGCAGAGAGCGCTTTCCTTCTTTCAATGTCCTTATATACGTCTCCAGCAAAAAGTGTGGCCCAGGTTAAAGGTGTGTGCCACCACACCTTTAACCCCGGATGACCTTGAACTCAGAGCTTTCTATGTTAATCCTATGGGATTCGTAGCCACTATTCCTCAAGGTCTCCATGCCAAGATTCAGGTCAGAAACTTGTATCTCTCAGCCTCCAGATTAGGGCCACAGGTGAGCCTTCTAATTCTGGATTGTAATTCATTTCAGATGTAGTCAAGTTGACAACCAGGAATAGCCACTACACTGTGTGAATTGCTATTATCATGGAGTAAAACTAAAATGTGTAGATAAATCAAGAGACTCAAAATACAATGGCAACCTCGCAGCCCCTACCTACATTTGCATCTTAGTACTAAGGCAGCCCCTACAACTCTGAGGGCTGAGGAAGGATGCCCAAAGGTCTGTCTTCATTCTGATCCATTCCTCTCTCCTAGGTCCTTCCTACGGATGCTCTTTCCTGAGAAGCTGGATATAGACAAGAAAGGCCGCCCCAGTACTGCTGGCTCCAAGATCAAGGTGGGCCTAGAGGCAGGAAGGCGACAGGAGAAGCAAGCTCTATCTGTCCAGACTCTTTTTCTCCTCGTTCCAGTGTCTGACTGTTCCATATCCCTTGGGTTCTTGTTGTCTGTGGCACCCTTTGGCCTAGCAGGTCTTCCTTCAGCTCTTGGTTTAGGAACATGAGCCTAAGTTTGGTCCATCTGTCTTTCCTTCCTTTTCTTCCTTCTCTCCTCTTTTCCCTCCCTGTCTTCATCGCTCCTCTCCTCTCCTTCCTTCCTTCACTTCCATTCTCTCATTTCTTACATCTCTTCTTCCCTTTCCTTCTCTCCTTCTCTCTCTTCCCTCCCCTCTTCTTTTCCCCCTCTGTTCACTCTCTCCCTTCCTCTCCTCTCCTCGTTCTTTCTCTTCTCCTTTCCCTCCCTACCTTGTCTTACTTCCTTTCCCCCTGCTTTCCATCTTCTCTTCCATCCATCCATCCATTCTTCCTTCCTGTGCTTGCAGATGGAGCCCAAGGTCTTGTACATGCTGGACTTGCACACTATTATTGGGCTACACTTTCCAGACCACTTTTTTTTTTAAAGATTTATTTATTTATTTATTTATTTATTTATTTATTTATGTGAGTACACTGTAGTTGTACAGATGGTTATGAGCCTTCATGTGGTTGTTGGGAATTGAATTTGTAGGACCTCTGCTCACTCTGGTCGGCCCTGCCTGCTTCAGTCAACTCTGCTTGCTCAAGCCCAAAGATTTATTTATTATTATATATAAGTACACTGTAGCTGACTTCAGACACACCAGAAGAGGGGGTCAGATCTCATTACAGGTAGTTGTGAGCCACCATGTAACCACTGGGATTTGAACTCAGGACCTTCAGAAGAACAGTCAGTGCTCTTAACCACTGAGTCATCTCGCCAGCCCCAGACCACTTATTTTTTTTTCTTAGATGTTTTCTTTATTTACATGTAAATTTTTCCTTTCCCAGGTTCCCCTCCAAAAAACAAACAAACAAACAAAAACAACAAGAACAAACCCCTTTTGCCTCCCCCCTCCCCATGCCTGCCACCCCACCCTCTCCCACTTATTGGCCCTGGCATTCCCCTACACTGGGGCACAAAACCTTCACAAGGCCAAGGTCCATTCCTCCTATTGATGATCGAATTTTCAATCCTCTACTATACACATGCTGCCAGAACATTCAGTCCCACCCTGTATAGTCCTTGATAGGTGGTTGGGTCCCTGGGCCCTCTGAGGGTACTAGCTAGTTCATATTGTTGTTCGTCCTAAAGGGCTGCAAACCTTTCAGCTCCATAAATCCTTTCTCTAACTCCTTCATTGGGGACCGTGTACTCAGTTCAATGAATGGCTGTGAGCCTCTACATCTGTATTAGTCAGGTATTGTCAGAGCCTCTCAGGAGATAGCTATATGCTTGTCCTTCCTTCAGTCTCTGCTCCATAGTTAATCTCTGCCACTCCTTCTGCAGACCACTTATTTTTAAAAGTGGAAATACTACACATATCATAGGACAGGCTGTCTTACCCATTTTAAGTGTGCAGTTCAGTGATACATGGGCTGTGTTCACAGTGTTGTGCAGCCATCCCCACCAGCCATCTCCTAACTTTACCATCTTTTCAAAATCAGAATATGTCCCTATTCAAAACTAACTCCACAGCCCCTGATCCCATCATATGGACATAGATTCTGTCCATATAGATCGGGTGATTTTAAGGACCTCTTTTCAGTGGCATCATCCAGAACATATCTGGCTAATATCAGTCACAAAATGTCGTCAGAGTCCATCCATGTTGGAGCTTCCTTCTGAAGGCTGAATAATATCCTACTGTGTGGATATACTGTGTTACATTCATTTTTCATTCATTGTGCTGGGTTGGGTCCACCTTCTGTTGAGGGTGAATAATGCTGCAGGGAACATAGGGTCCCATCCGAAAGTCACATTCATACTTGTTTGTTGAGGACTTTGTGATGATAGCTGATTCTCACACATACAACGAATTAGCTCAGTCTTCAACTTGGCAGATGAAGAAGTTAATGATCAGAAACAGACACCCACTGACACAGATCACAAACAGAATTTGAACCTGAATGTTTCATGTCACTTCCCTAGTCTTCCCACTTGGCCTCACAACTTTTGCCTAGAAGACTAAAATGCATAACCCAAGAACCCAAGCCTGACCATCTCATCTCTCTCTCCTCTCCCTCTCTCCCTCTCTCTCTCTCTCTCTCTCTGTCTCTCTCATATCTCCTTCTCTCTGTGTCTCTTTCTCTCTCACTCTCTCTCTCTCTCTCTCTCTCTCTCTCACACACACACACACACACACACACACACACACACACAAACACACATGGTTCTTATTTCCAAAGTCACTGTCCCCTTGAAGACAGATGGAAGTCTAAGCAGTGGGTTGTTGTGGTTTTTCTATTACTCAGTCATCAAACATTTCCTAAGTACCTATTATGTGTTAAGCTATGTGGTAAATGTGACAGACACTAGAACTCCAAGTTTGGGATTTAAGAGATGGGTAGATCACCTTTAATCCCAGCACTTGGGAGGCAGAGGAAGGTGGATCTTTGTCAGTTCAAGGCCAGCTCTATCTACAGAGTGAGTTCCAGGACAGCCAGGACTGTAATACAGAGAAATCCTGTCTCAAAGAAAACAAACAAAAAAAGAGTTGGGTAGATGCACAATATCAGCCTCCATGATGAGAGCTGAGGGAATTACGCACACCGGAGGTTTGCCCAGTCAGCTTCCCCCACCCCCTCTTTAATGAGTGTCTCTTGAATGGGGAGAGCCAGTAGAGCCAGTAGAGCCATCCTCAAGCCTTCCTCACTCCCGACTTTCCCTCTGCCTCAGAAACAAGCCAACGACCTGGTGTCCACACTGAAGAAGTGCACGCCCCACTACATCCGCTGCATCAAACCTAACGAGACCAAGCGGCCTAGGGACTGGGAGGAAAGCAGGTGAACTGACCATCCCCTTCACATCTCCCACAAAGTCTAGGAACCTGATGGACCAGCCACTTACATCTGATTCACAGACAAAGCACCAACTTTAAGACCACTCCAGACTGGACTTGAAGTTCACCTTAGAATCCTGTAGGGGGTCAGAGAAATGCCCCTGCATTTAAAGGTGCCTAACCTAATGATCTGAGTTCAATTCCTGGGCTCCACACAGTGGAAGGCAAGAGTTGAAACCTGCAAGTTGTATTGCAGCCATGACATACATGCAGTGACATGCATGTGCATACACATAAACATATAACTTAAAAATATAAAACATCTGTGGCCCCAGAGTTTACATTGAACTGACAGAGGCACCCCATACACACAGCCAATTCCCAGGTAAACCCAGACTAACTGTGAAATAATCAAAACACAGTTTCTTGAACCTAAACTCCAGAACTAATCCTTGAACTAACCCTCCAGGGTGAGCCCAGAACCCTCCCCTTGGGTCTCAGTCCAAGATTTGGTCCCAGACTGAGCTGAGAAACTCCTCGGGACTCAAAACTCACCATCTAACCACCCCCAAATTAGGCATGGTGGCTTTCCTGTTTGTTCTCAGCCTTGGGAGGTAGAGGCTGGAGGATCATAGATTCAAGGGAAACCCAAGCATCAGAAAGAGACACTGGTCATAAACAGATAGACAGACAGATGTAGATAGTAATTAGATAGGCATATGTAGATAGACGACAAATTAGATAGATTAGATGATTGATAGATAAATAGATAGATGATAGACAATAGATAGATAAAACATAGGTCGATGATGATAGAATCATAAATAAATGATAGCTAGCTAGATTGATTGATAGATAGATAGATAGATAGATAGATAGATAGATAGATAGATAGATAGACCCATGAAATACCCCCAGCACAAATCCAGGCCTCGTGCCCCTACTTTTCCCTGGGCATCTCCCACTTTCTGGATCTCAGGGAACCTCACTCCCACAGAGTGAAGCACCAGGTGGAATACCTGGGCCTGAGGGAGAACATCCGAGTGCGAAGGGCAGGATTCGCCTATCGTCGGCAGTTCTCCAAGTTCCTGCAAAGGTAATGCACCTGTCTCTCCTGCTTTGACTGCCTCTCCTATTGAAATGGCCAACCAGCAAGTCTGCTCCAAATGTCCCCACACCCTCATGACCTCTACCTCTAGGTATGCCATTCTGACCCCTGAGACATGGCCACGGTGGCGTGGAGATGAACGCCAGGGTGTCCAGCACCTGCTTCGTGCTGTCAACATGGAGCCAGACCAGTACCAGATGGGGAGTACCAAGGTCTTTGTTAAGAATCCTGAGTCGGTGAGTTTGTGTGTGAGAGAGAGAGGGATGGGGACCAGTGGGTAAAAGTGCATAACAAACCAACCCAGCAAACTGAGTTCTGTGGATTGATCTCAAGAACTTACAAAAAGGTGGATGTAAGCCAGGCAGTGGTGGCACATGCCTTTAATCCCAGCACTTGGGAGGCAGAGACAGGCGGATTTCTGAGGTCGAGGCCAGCCTGGTCTACAGAGTGAGTTCCAGGATAGCCAGGGCTACACAGAGAAACCCTGTCTGGAAAAAAAAAGAGAGAGAACCAACTCTACAAACTTGTCCTCCTCTGACCTACATATGCACACCGTGGGACTCCTGCACCGTACTGTCTCTGTCTCTCTGTCTCTGTCGCTGTCTCTCTCACAGACACACACAGACAAAGACACTGATGTATACACACATTTTTAAAGGGTAAAAAATATGAAAATATAAGAAAGTGAAGAGAGAAGATGACAGGGGGTAAGGGAAAGGAAAAGTTGAGGTTGATGTTGGAGATGAAGCTCAGTGATGGAGCATTTGCCTAGCGTATTTGAGGCCCTGGGTTCCATCCTCAGCACCAGAGAGAGACAGAGACAGACAGGGTGCATGCGCTAGTATGCTAGGACGCAACACTTGTAATCCCAGCCTGCCAGAGGCTGAGGCAAGAGGCTGTAAGTTCAAAGCTAGAGTAAAGGTACATAGCAAGACCCTGACAGGGTGGAGGGAAGACTTTGGTTACTTCATGATACCACCATGTGTCGTGGTCACACTTGATCAGACTTTGTCACCTCTCCAAGCCTCAGTTTCCCCATATGGAAATGGGGCAAAGTAAGAGCGACCCTCCAGGACGAGAATGAGGATTAGACAAAACAGGAAGTCACCTGCATAGTGTCTGAGACGTTAAGTATGTACTCAGAAAAGGGCCTGGTTTTGGCCCGTTCTTGGAGACCAGAAGAGGGAGAGGATGAATGCAAGGTATAGTGTGGCGGTGCCCCTTAGGTAGACTAAAGAGCCCCCATTTATGCAGAGGTCCCTTTCCCCTTGTCCTTCTTTATTCTTTTGTTCATTCCTTCTGCTCGACTCCCCCATTCTGCTTCTCCCCCTCCTAATATATATATACAGATATACATATATATAGTAGATATATTCTATAGATGTGTATTTATATATTAGAGAGAGGGAGAAAAAGAGAGAGAGGTCTGAATGTCTCAAAAGTTAGAATCCCCACCTAGAATCTGCTAGTAGGAGGACTGAGAGGGTGAGTTAATGGAAGAGCACCTGCCTAGAATCTCCCAGTGAGGGAATGGGATTATTGTTTAATGATGGAGCCATTGTCTAACCTAAAAATCCCTGCGCTCCATTCCACAGCACCATAAAAAGAAAAAAAAAAAGGTTCAAAGTATTACTATTAGAAATTGATACCTAACAATATCAACCAAACAGACCCCCCAGAGCTCCCAGGGACTAAGCCACCAACCAAAGACACATGGAGGGACCCATGGCTCCAGCTGCATATGTAGCAGAGGATGGCCTTGTTGGGCATCAATGGGAAGAGAGGCCCTTGGTCCTGTGAAGGCTCAATGACCCAGTGTAGGGGAATACCAGGACAGGGAAATGGGAGTGGCTGGGTTGGTGAGAGAACACCCTCATAGAAGCAGGGGAGTGGGCTTGGGGTTTGCGGAGGGGAAACAGAGAAGGGGGATAATATTTAAAATGTAAATAAATAAAATATCCAATAAAAAAAAGAAATTGTACCTACAATACAAGCAGTAGGAAGCTGAAGTAGGAGAATCCCTGTGAGTTCCAGACCATACTATGTTACAGAGTGAGACCTTGGGAAGGAAGGGAAAGGCTGAGGCACAGAGGAAGGAAAGAGGGTGGGAGCAGTAAAGGGTTATCAGAGAACAAAGGATGCAAATGTTTAAAACTGTGCCTAGGAAAATTTAGTTGTAACATGTAAGACAGGACACAGGAAGGGACAAATGGGGGAAGGAGAAAGAATGAGAGGATGGGAAAGAGAATCCCAACTTCCTAATTATTGCAGGCGAAATTTCCACAAGAAATTAACCCTCCAAAGATCGACCCACAGTAGAAAAAAAAAAAAAAA
>JADRCD010216574.1:0-15240 GCA_019843815.1 Montemys delectorum
TGGGGAACTCAGGAATTGGTGGCTTTTTTTCACCACCGCTCCTCTTCCCTGCCTCAGACCCATGCGTCCTTCCTGGCAACAGGTGGCTTTGGCTGAGGACCCACAGCTTTGGCTGTGGAGCTGCTTGGGAAAGTCAGGTGCTGTCCCTGCAGTGGTACTATACTAAAGCGGTAGGCTAAGGCAAGAAAGGTGTCACCACTGTGGACAGCTTCTCTGACAGGTCATTTTGACAAGAGCTGCCATTTTTGACAGCTGCAGGTATCATAGGCAGGGGTAGGAAGGAGTGGCTGGCTACCACTCTGATGGGAACTCATGGGGCTAAATCTGACTTTCCAGCTGTTTCTAATAAGCTGATGTTTTGAATGGAAATTAAAATCAAAGACCAAGTGGTTAGGTAATCCTTCACTTCTCACAGATCTTCAAGATGGAAGTCTAAGAGTAAGACAAATTCAGTTATCTGATGAAGGTCTCTGTCCTGGAATACACCTTCTAGAAGTGACTTCACTGTGTGTGTGGTGGTAGGAGGGCTCTTTTGATATTTTCTTCTTGTAGTAAGGACACCAATTCCATTGGAATTATCTTAAGGCCTGCCCTTGTGGCCTTGTTTATATATAAGCCTTATCAAATTCCCATCTCTAAAATTCTGCTTTCTAGACCAAAGCTCCAACACAGGAGTTTTCTATAGAAGGACACAGACATTGAGGAGCAAACTGGCATATACTTTTAATAACTGTTTTTATTAGCATATCCATCATATATAACAATGGGTTGTATTATGACATTTTATACATGTATATAATGTATTCCGATCATATTCACCCCCTATTATTCTCTCTCTCCCCCCTCCCCTTGAACTTGTCTTTTTTTGTTGTTGTTGTTTGGTTTGGTTTGGTTTTTCAAGACAGGGTTTCTCTGTGTAGCCCTGGCTGTCCTGGAGCTCACTCTGTAGACCAGGCTGGCCTCGAACTCAGAAATCCGTCTGCCTCTGCCTCCCAAGTGCTGGGACTAAAGGCGTGCACCACCACTGCCTGGCTGAACTTGTCTTTAAAACTAGTTGTCATTTTTCTTCTTGACCAATCAATAGGTTTAATTACGGATATTAACAGATGCATGGGCAACTTACTAGCAGTCACACAACTTAAAATCTCTGTCCCTCATTAGGTCATACAAAGGCACCACCAAACTTGATGACCTGAGTTCTATCCCCAGGACTCACATGGAAGAGAGAGAGAGAACTGTCCTCCACACATGGCATGTATATGATAACAACTTATGCCCACATGAAAATATAATAAAAAGGTGTAAAAAGAAATGAGGACTAGTTGGAACAGTAAGGATTATGAGGGTTAAAGGGGAGTGTAATAAAAATACATTATATACACGTATGAAGACTTCATAAGGCTCATGTATCATTTATGCTAGTAACTTTTTGAACGTCATTCCACTAGCAACCATCAACTACCAACAGATCTTCAGGGAGGTATTTGTCCCCACCGAGGAGGCTCAATCTTGTGTAAATTTTGCAGGCACTACATTAAATCCTGGCTCATGTCAACCAGAACATTGGGAGGTAGGTCCATTAAGAGTTCAGTTCCCTTTGTTTTAGCAGCTTTGAAAATGGGATCCAAGAGTCATCATCATGTTGTCTCACAATGATGGGTGAAGAAGTCTGAGAATTAGAGAAATACGTCCCACTTGGGAGTTTCCTGGAGCTCAGGAAAGCCATAGGAAACTCCTCGGAGGAAAGCAAGACTCTGGCTTAGCTGTTTTCAAGCTTTTTGCTTGTTTTTCTAAATCACGAAACCTACTTTCTTTTAAAAGCCTTAGAACAGTGTTGAGGCCAAGGGATGCGAAACTTTAGGCCCTGCGTGGCCGGCCGCTCCGCTTACGGTGTTTTGCAGCAGCTCACTTACGAGCCGCCAGTCGCGTTTCCAGTCCCCGCTTCCCTTCCACTCTGACGCGGCTTTGCTAGCCTACCCCTTAGGCGTCTCAAGAGCTGAACGCTGACTTGGGGTGGAGACCCCCAGGATCAAGTGAACCTCCCCTCCGAGCGCCAGAGCAGGCGTAGATCAAGCTCGCCTCGGAACGCCAGAACCTCCACGCACGCGCCCTTCCTCTCTGCCCGCCTACGACTCGCAGACCAAACAAAGGCTCTCTTCTGGGTACCAATCGTGCTCGCTGGCTTCTTTCCAGCCCTCCAATCAGGTTTCAGGGTGTGGTCATCGCGCCAGGCTTCTCCGGCCACCGATTGGCCAGTGTTTTCCTGGTGCGAGCAGTTCTGGCCAATCAACGTCCGTCAGTCCACTCCGCGCGTCCTTGCCTGGAGGCGCGAGCGGCGCGGCCGGTTGAGGAGGGCGGGACGTGGGCGGGACGTCCGGCGCTGGCCCCGCCTCCTCGCCCTGCCCACTCCGTGCATCTAAACACAGGTAGGAGCGGGAGATCCCGACCGGTGAGCCCCGCGCCCCGCAGTCGCAAGGATGGAGTTCGTCAAGTGTCTAGGCCACCCGGAGGAGTTCTACAACCTGCTGCGATTTCGCATGGGAGGCCGGCGGAATTTCATACCCAAGATGGACCAGGTAAGCCGAGCATCCCTGCTCCCTCCCAGGCCTGTGGCCGCTCCACGCACGAGAGGTCTTTTGAGGATGGTCTCTGACGCCCTAGTCTCCACGGAAGGCGGGACCCTGCCTGGGTCGCGCACCCCACATGGACCCTGTCCCCTTGCCAGGCCCCGCCCTCCCCCCACCTGTCTTTAAAGTTTTCTGCCTGTTCATTGCTTTTATTGTTAATTTGGCTGCGTACTTTGTTCCTCCAAGCTTGGAGCTTAATTTCACTTAAATGGGTGCGTTCTAGAATTGAGGTTAGATAAAGAGAGCATGCTTGAGGAAAATTTTGAGAACATAAGGAACCCTGTAGGAATTATCGTGCCTATCTTCACTGGAATGAAACTTACTTCGCACCTACCCACTCCTTCCAGTTTTCAGACCTCACCTCCCCCGTAAGCTTCCTCATCTTCCCGCAGCTCCTATTTTATCCCTGGGTGCTTTCTTCCTTTCTTGTTGTGTTCAAGTTCCTACTAGCTATTGGCTGCCGAGTGGCTAGAACTTGATTTTTGTTCGTATTTCATCAGTCTGTACCCTTTCTTAAATGCGTGCTTCTATGATAATACTTAGTCTAACAAAAGTATGTAACTTGCATGAAGACACATCCAGTTAACTTAGTGGGTTACATCAGAAACTTAAAGTTTTCCCCTTTACTGGAAACATCAGTGTATTTTATTTAAAGGTATTTTTTTAAGATTTATTTATTATTATATGTAAGTACACTGTAGCTGTCTTCAGACACACCAAAAGGGTTTGTCAGATCTCATTATGGATGGTTGTGAGCCACTATGTGGTTGCTGGGATTTGAACTCAGGACCTTTGGAAGAGCAGTCAGTGCTCTTAACAGCTGAGCCATCTCTCCAGCCCCCTAAAAGTATTCTTAATTGGTGTCCTTTATTAAAAGCACTTTACTGTTCTCATTCAGAATCCTTCTCACTTTTTAAGATTTAGCTCTAATAAGTGCTCTCAGTCATTCAGCAGACCCTGGACACCTGCGCTCTGATGGGTAAAAGCATGGATAGCAGTGTAATTAAGATTAAGAGCATAGACAGATAGGATCCGAAAGGAAATAAATGCCAAGAGTATGTTTCAGTGTAGAAGGATGTACAGTTGCCAGATTCTTGCAAGGGTAAGTGATGAAAGCAAAGAATCTGCTTTATAATCCAACTTGGTCTCCTGACAGCTCCAGTCACAGGTAGTTCACTTCCCCTGCCTTCTCCAGATAGTCACTACTGATTCTCTCTTGCTAGGACTCTTAACAAATAAGTGTTACAAAATTGTTTTGTGGAAATGGAGGAAGGCATTCTGACCTGCAAAGTTCCCTTACCCTGCTTTCTCTAGCACTGTTTAACTTACACAATAATCCCAAAGCCAAATCCCAAAGCCGCTTTCAGATGCAAGATTCTGTATTTCAGTCTCGTTACAACTTCAGGTTCTCAGCCAGGCGGTGCTGGCGCACACCTTTAATCCCAGCACTTGGGAGGCAGAGGCTGGCAGATCTCTGCGTTCAAGGCCAGCCTGGTCTACAGAGTGAGTTCCAGGACAGCCAGAAGTATACAGAGAAACCCTGTCTCGAAAAACCAAAAAGAAAAAGAGAGACAATTTAAGGTTCTCTTACTTGATTCTGGATTTGATTTTTTTTCAAGACAGGCTCTCACTGTGTAGCCCTGGCTGTCTTGGAACTCATTTTGTAGATCAGGCTAGCCTTGTAACTCATAGAGATCCACCTGCCTCCTGATCACGCTGTCTTTGCCTCCTGAGGGCTGGGATTAAAGGTGAGCCAATAATAATCTTTTCTTCATGAGCATACTTTGACTGCCTTGAACAAAGTAGCTTGTCAGAAATGTGTGAAGATGAATTGGTGAGCAGACCTGCCTTGGGGAAGCTTCTAGCCTTCTAAACCAGGTGCCTTTGCCTGAGTGGGGCAGAATAGTGGCTGTCATAAGGAAATTTACAGGAGTAGGAAGGAAAATCACTGCTGATTAGGATGAAGGAAGTAGATCCTTCAAATGTCTCTGTGGCTTTTGTGAATAGATATTTGCTTGGCTCAGTAAGATTTCTTTGAGCACTGACATGGTGCCATAGGTGGACCCTGCCACACCTGACCTCATGCATGTGACAGGTTGTTTTCAAAATGCATATATGTTAAAAGCATCATAGAAAATTTCCTGTCAGCTGTGTGTATAAGACATATGTGAAACACAAAACAATTGCACGTTTGGAGTTGGGTCCCACCGCCAAAATATCTCATTGCACAAATCTTCAGAAATCTAAATACTTCTACCCTGGAGAAGTTGTACATTCGAGTTTGTACGGGGTGAACCTGAGATAAAGAATCTCTGCTTACAGCCTAGGTTGCTTGTTCTACTGAAGCCTGGTACCGGCAGTTCTCCATCTCTGGGGAGGTGTATTCACTGTCTTCTCTCAGTCCATGAAGTTCAGGTTTTAGGACACTTTCGACTGTACTTCCACCCTTTGTTCTGCTTTTAGAGCCAAAGGGAGATTTAATCTTTGATTTAAAATACAGACCCTGAAGTGTTAAGACAACTCTCATAGTCTTTAAGCATACTGATGAGAGAGCCTGGCATAGTGCCACACATACCTTTTATCCCAACATAAGGAAAGGAGATGAAGGTGGAACTCTACGAGCTTGTAGTCGGGACTTGAACTCAGGTCACTGGTTGTGTTTAGCCAGTGTCTTAAGCTGCTGCGGCACCTGACCAGCTTCTCCCTTAGCTTTTACTGAGGACAAACCATCCCAAAGCTTAGGGCTGATGTTATGGAGTTTGGTTTTACAACACATGCTGCTTCCTAACACTAGTGAACTGCCAAACACTGGCTAAGCGGTAAAATATGCTGTGTGTATATTTTATCCTACTTTTAGGAAGCCAGAGTTAGTGGTTTAAAGTACAACTGTTAACCTAGTTCACAGTTGTCTGGGACAGCTGGGGCTTCTGATCTGGGACAGCTGGACCCATTTTCTGTGGCCTGCTCAGCTGACAGGCAGCTTGTAGCTAATGAAGGGGTGGTTAGCAGACTACAGCCAGAATAGGGGAGCCACACTCATGAGCCTGCAGGCTCATGGACAGTGGGAAGGAGCAAACCTCTGTATGCACACTTTTCAGACTTCTGCATGAATCACATCTGTTACTGTCCAATTGGACCCCAGATTTTACCAGGGGAGGAGAGAGGGAGGTATGAGGGAGGAGAGAAAAACGCCTTCCTGATGGGAAGTCACAAAGTTTTGTGGCCATGTTTACAGCTTACTGCTTTATTACTCTTAGTAATCTGAAGGGGATAAGTATTCTTATTGCTGCCACTTTGCAAATTACAAGGGTGTTTTTCCTCACAACTCTTTTAAGTATGCTTCTGGGATGCCCAGCCAGGCCTGGCCACCTCTGTGCTTTTTAGCCTGGAGGCTGTTCGGCTCAAAAAGTTCAGGTGTTGCATGAACCTAACTAGCAGGCCAAAACTGGTGTGTGTAAATAAAAAAAAAAAAAAAGGAAAGAAACTAGGCAAAAGACCTGGCTCTTGTCAAACCTGGGAGAGGAAGGTAAGACAAATACAGTGTTTCAGACAGAAATAAGCAGTCACAGGAGGCTGGAGTGGCGAGGTCAGGGGAAGGCAGATTTTTAGGGTTGTGATCTAGAGTGGGGGACTGTTTACCTCTCTCCTCTATAAAAGAGGACCTTGGACCAGTGAGACCCTTGGAGACTGAAGGCTTTGGTTTCCTCCTTGATGGGAAGTGGGCAGCCATGGTAAGGGGCAGAGAAAGTAAGGCTTGGGCTATTCCTTCGCCCTGGGGGATGTGATAATCCCTGTGTTTGCTGAGCACTTTGCCAGCCCCTTTGAGGCCCCCACCCCCAGTGTTGAAGTGCATGCTGTGGTACATGCTGTTCCAGAGGAGGAGGCAGGAGGCGACTGTGAACCCAGGAGTATAAGACCAGCCTAGATGGTCTGGCAAAACTTCACCTAAATAAGCAAACAAATAAGAGTAGTCCGAAGTACCTCTAATTAGTGGAAACAAACTGAAAAATTCATTTCCCTTCATTTAATATTTCGTAAGTAACAACAACAATAATAATATGTACCCTGAACTTTTGGTTTTTCGAGACAGGGTTTCTCTGTGTAGCCCTGGCTGACCTAGAACTCACTCTGTAGACTAGGCTGGCAGAAAGCCGCCTGCCTCTGACTCCCAAATGCTGGGATTAAAAGAGTGTGCCACCACTGCCCAGCATACCCTGAACTATAAATATTGAGAGCTGATTATTTCTGTAACAAAAAATAAATGTGAGTGTAGGCCAGGCATGGTAGTGAAAGGCTTTTATTCTTTGAACAGGCAGGCAGATCTTTGACTAGGCAGTGAGACATTATCCTTTTTTTCTTTTTTTAAATCAAGTTCAAATAATTTCTTTTACTGAGCGCATGAGCACATGTCAGTCCATTGCCCCACATTCAAGTTGTGTGACATTACTCAGGCCACCAAATGGAAGAAGCTGACATTTTCTAAGGAGATCTGACTTGGGTCAATTCTAACTCATACTATTTAGCCAAGCTTGTTATGGTCAGTAACTTAATCTCTGTGTTTATCATCTGTAAAGTAGTACGGAGAGCTATTGGTCCATAGTTCCAGGCTGGGAATGAACGGGGTTTTGTTTCTTTTTGCTGTTTTCCTTTATGCTCGAAGGTCTTGGAGTTTATTTAGCCTAGATGGCTTCTAACTTCTTCATCTTTTACCTCAGCTTCCCAAGTACTGAGTCACAGCTATGCCCACCATGCTTGGCTAACTGAACGTTATTTGGCAGCAGAGCCTGGTTTGATTGAGGGCGAGGCTTCAAGTGTCCCATTTGGTTTATATATTCAGCTGTTTTGCTTAAGAATTGTTGCTAAGGAATCCTGGGGTCCTAATCCAGGCTTGTGGTTTGTTTTCTAAAACACTAAAAAGTATGATCCCTGCTCCCTATGTGACAGCATGGATGTAGCCTGCCATCCCATCCTTAAACATTTAGAAAGGGTTAAATAAAGGTAATGTTTGTATTGTGTTTGGCATGCCGTGCCTAATAGTTATTAACCTTCCTGATGTCCAAGCCTGAGGTTCATGGGTTCTGAGATTTTGGTTTTCCTATCGTAAGCAAACCTGGCTTGTTAAAAACAAGGGCAGGACTGGCAAGGGTGGTCCTGGTAGCTGTCAACTGGAGCCTGGAGCCTCAGTCTTGGGCATTGAGCCTCACTCATGAGTCACCTATACCCTTTCCCTGAGTGCCCTTTGAGCCCTGTTTCCCTCGTAGAGAGTTAGCTTCAGGCAGCAGTGAAAAACTGGGAGGCTCTAGGGACAGTGGCTGTAACAGACTGGGAGTCCACAGCCATGAGAGCTTTCTAGCACTCAGAGCAGTGCCGTCCTTCATTTTAGGGACCTGTTGTTTAAGGTGACATAACTGAAACTGAAACAAAACAGAAGTGCTACGGGACTCAAGGCCTGTAGCTTGTCTGTTTTTTGAGTGTTGAGTGCAGAGTGCTCCCTAAACCTGCTCTTCAAACCCAGTGCCATTGTCCCTTTGCACTCCTTGCAAGTCCTGGTGAGAGCAGATGCTAGACCAGTGTGGTTCCCGGCCTTCCTAATGCTGTGACCCTTTAATACAGTTCCTCACGTTGTGCCGACCCACAACCATAACATTATTTCGCTATTTCTTTTTTTTTTTTTAGATTTATTTATTTATTTTATGTATATGAGTACACTGTAGCTGTACAGATGGTTGTGAGCCTTTAGGTGGTTGTTGGGAATTGAATTTAAGGCTTCAGCTCACTCCAGTCAGCCCTGCTCGGTCCCGCTGGGCCCTGCTCTCTCAGTCCTAAAGATTTATTTATTATTATAAATAAGTACACTGTAGCAGCTGTCTTCAAACACACCAGAAGAGGGCGTCAGATTTCATTATGGGTGGTTGCTGGGATTTGAACTCTGGACCTTCAGAAGAGCAGTCAGTGCTCTTGCCTGCTGAGCCATCTCGCTAGCCCCCAATTCGCTTATTTCATAATTGTAATTTTGCTACAGTTATGAATTGTAATGTAAATCTCTGTGCTTTTACCACGGTCTTCAGCAACTCCTGTGAAGGGGGTCATTGACTCCCAAAGGGGTCGGGACCCACAAGTTGAGAAACACTGCCCTAGAAACTGCGAAGAAATTTGTGGAACATGGTAACAGTGAGCTTTGCATAGCCCCTGCTCCTTGCAAAGTTTTTCCTTTGCAGAGATCAGCTCACTGCACATCCCTGGTTTTGCGCTTCAGTGAACATGGATTGTAAGGTTTCTAGCAGTCTTAGCAGGACTAGGGACATCAAAGCAGTACAGCAGTAGTCGAAAGCCGGATTCTCTTCAGGCTAGAACTGGCCTCAGGCCTGATTACGTACAAGAGCAGGAAATTAATAAAGGGAAGCTTCAGAAGGTAACGGGTTATTGCTTTAGGTGGACCAGCGTGGTTGGTCATGGTTGGGCACTGCAAAATCAGACACATTGCTGGCGTGGTGTCCACATGTGTAATCCAGCACTCAGAAGGTAGAGAGGTAAAAGGGTTGCCCGAGCAAATTCGAGGCCAGCCTGGTGTACACAGCAATTTCCGAGCCAGCCAGAGCTACATAGTAAGACTGACCACATACAAAGAGCATTTCAGTTTACCAAAGGCCAGCCGAGTTGGTAAGAGTTGTTAGAGGAGCCAGCACAGACAGTCTAGGAAAAACTGTCACAGGGAGGGAAAGCCAGCTTCTCACAGCTGCTCCTGGGCGCTCCCCGCCTACAGCTTGTCACTGGGGAGAGGCACCAGAGTAAGGGTAAGCTGGGGTTCGTGCTGAGGGGCGTGGCAAGAGGCAGCAGGGGGCGTGGCCCCGGCCTGCACGTGTTGCCGAGTGAGGCGCTCTCTGCTCTGGCTCTGTCTGATCCCTGCGGTGGGCGCCTTGCAGCTCAGTGGGGCCTATGGAGGAGGGGCTCTGTGTGGCACTCCCATGGCAGCCGCCGGCAGCACCAAAGCCATGGCACTGGTCAAGCGGACCTTGGTGCTGAGTCCGGTCGCCGCACCCAAGACTCCGGGGTCAACCCCACGGGGCTGCTCCTGGTCCCCCACCGCCTGGCCTTTCAAGGACTGGTCCCGGGCACGGAGCCCGGCTGCCAGCTGCCTGCCCCAGCCTCACTCCTGCTCCACGTCTGCCACCGCTGTGTGTTTTCTCTGCCCACAGGACTCGCTCAGCAGTAGCTTGAAGACCTGCTACAAGTATCTCAATCAGACCAGTCGCAGCTTTGCCGCGGTTATCCAGGCGCTGGATGGGGACATACGGTTAGTGGAGAGCCCTGACTTAGGGGAGGACCGCTTTTCCAGGAACCTTTGAGTCACTGCAGTTACATTAACATACCGCTTAGAATTATGGGCTCCTTGTTGTGGCTCAGTCAGAACTACCTTCCCCCACTCTGCCCATGTGTTTACTTGCAAATGCCCTTCCAGGCACCTGGCCACTACCAGCGTCCTTTTATGCCGGCCCTTTCAGAGAAGGGGGTGGGGCAGCCTTGTTGATTACTTTCTTTTAGTCCTGGCACCTGTACCTGTCTGTTAGCAGGCCAGACATTTTTCTTGGCCTTTGTTTGCCACCTTACATTTCAGGCATACTGAGCCTTCAAAAAGTACCTCTTGTGCGCTTTGCACACAGGTTTAGAGCAGTTACTGTACCTGGGACAGTAGTCATGCTGGAAAGCGTTCTTCTGCAAAAGTCCTAGTGCTCTCTAAACATTTGCCTCCTGGTCCTTGCTGGGCATAGGTTAGATACAAGGCACTCTTAGAGCCGTGTACTTGGAGCCCTGTAGCACGTACCTGCTTAGGTTTCATCTCACTCTATAAATAAGGTAGAGTTCATTACTCCCACTTAAGACAGAAAAACAATTGTTAAGCGCTAAGTCTGGCAGGCTTTGATGGCACTTCTAATCCTGTAGAGTTACTGGACAACTTTAGAAAATGGCCTGGCACAAATTAAGTTAGGTGCTTAGTTAAGCTTTTGAAGTAGGGTCTCTCTTTATAGTCCCAGTTATCCTGAACTCAACTCAGCCTCCTGAGTTGAGATGACAGACACGGAGCACCACCCTGATTTACATGTAATTCAGAAATACATATTTAAAAGACAGTGGGTTGGCCCATAAAAAACGCTGGCTGCCAAGCCTGACAGCTTGAGTTCAGTTCTCAGCACCCACAGCTGGAAAGGGAGGATTGATTTCCTGAAGTTGTCTTCTGACCTCCCACATGTGCTGGGGCACCCTCATGCTCTCTCACACAACATCATACACATTGACTCACACACACAAAATAAGTAGATGTTAACAAAAAAAATACACACTTGGTAGGTAGCATGTTCCTAGCCTTTGCTTTTTTTACAGGCACGCGGTGTGTGTGTTTTACCTGGTTCTCCGAGCCCTGGACACGGTGGAGGACGACATGACTATCAGTGTGGAGAAGAAAATCCCCCTGCTGCGCAACTTTCACACTTTCCTCTATGAACCAGAGTGGCGGTTCACTGAGAGCAATGAGAAGGACCGACAAGTGCTGGAGGACTTCCCCACGGTACTGGACTCTCTGGGCATATGCTGTCGATAACTGGCAGTGCAGTTGTTGGCCTCTGAGCTAAGAGAAAGGTGACGTGAACAGCTTGAGGGCAGCTTGAGAGTCCAAAGCCAGACTTTTTCTGGTTGGAATCCCAACTTGGTAATTGGTAGTGAGGTATATAGCCCCTCCCTACCCCCTCTGTACAGCAGAGACAATTACAGCTCCCCAATTCTGGTGGTATTGATACTCTTAGGGCAGCATGGCTGTGATCCTTTCTACAGGCTGTTTACTGAGAAGTCCCAGGTCCATTCTTAACAGAAGGATCCGAAATTCACATTTCAGGCCTGAAGAATTGTCAAAATATTAAAAGACAAAAAGGTGGATCTCCAGACTGGATCACACGGGCCTGGTGACTGTAGTGTAGCCTGCAGTGAGGCCGGCAGCTTAGGGTTGCCGCTCAGCGAGGCTCACACCTTTGGGCAGGGTGTGGGCTTCTGCAGCAGCTGAGCTGAGATCTTTGACACTTTCTTAATTGAGTTCTGATTCAGTGTCCCAATCTGTACCAGTAGAACTGTAAGAGTTGGATAATTTCTTATGTATAAAGTTCTTAGATCAGTGCCTGGTGCATGCTAAGTTTTCTGTAGTTATCTGCTCTTGAGATGGATTATAGGTAAAGCCCCAAGCTTTCGGGGCCCGGACCTCACTTCTAGAATTTGCATGTTCAGCAAAGTCACGTGTTCCCTGATACCCCAAAAGAGGACATTTGTCTTTGTGCATAGTGTTCTAGAGTCTTGGAGAACAGTTCTTATATAACTTTTACAATAAAGGAATCTAGTCTATACTTCTGTGTAGGAGGGAGTTGGGTGAAGAGAAGGGGAGCCCTGCCAGATTGGAGAAAGATGGGCTGTTTCCAACTTGCTGAGATCATGTTTTCAGGGCCAAAGACCAAAATGTAGTATGCTGTGCTCTGAACCTTCATAGGACGTCTGCAGGTTACTAAAGCTCTAGGGAAGATACTGGTGCGTTGGTATCCTCCGGGTACCCGATGGTCAGCGAATTCAGTTATTCTTACGTCCATATAGAAGTTCATGGGTGAGCCTTTGAGTCCTCCTAATGTAGATGAAATGCTGTGACCCCCACTTGCTTGTACCGTCTTAGTAACACAAGTGGGGTTTGGTTTGTTGGTTTTCTCTTCAGCACTAGGTATGGAACCCAGGGCCATCTGATCACTGGGTACTCTATTACTGCTCCATATCCTCAGCCTGCCTGTATTTTCCTTTGGAGATAGTTTCTCGGTAATTTGCCCAAACTGCCCATGAACTCACTTTGTGTTTTAGGCTACCCTTGAACTTGTAACCCTCCTACTCCAACTTCCTGAGTAATCAGACTTGTTTCCAAAAATACATTTTCCTTTGTTTTGTTTTGTTTTTGTTTTTGAAGCAGAGTTTCACTATGTTGCCCTAGCTGGTCTGGATAGGGCTAGCCATGTAGATTAGGCTGGTCGTGAACTCAGAGATCTGCCTGCCTCTGTTTCTCCTGGCGCTGGGATTAAAGGTGTGTGCTACCAAACTACTTTTCATGTTGGGACATTATAACCTTTAAAGACTTTCTTATCATGGGGTAATTTTATTATATGGATCATAAAAATTCAAGGTAGCCTCATCTACCCACCAGAAAGAACACAAAAATGTGAAAATGCTAAAGTAATTGGGGGAGGTAGGTAATTTTCAGATCCTCATCTAATAAGTTTGTAAAACCCAACTGTCTCTGTGTGTGGCAATCCAATGGGAAGGGAATAGTCTGCTTTGGAAGGTTTCAAAGGTGAGCAGTAGTAAATTGATCCTTGATCTCTTCCTATTTGATCAAGAGAGTTTAGAAGCAGTGAACTGTCCCAGGGAGAGAAAAAGGGAGCTGAAAGTATAGGCCAGATGCTGCTTGTTAGTGTTAGTTAATCTTTTATGTCCTGATGAATGTGAAGCATAATAAAGTCATGTTTTGTACTTGAATGGGAGACTCACTCTGGGAATCATCTTAAGACAGGAGGACAAGGAAAATTGTGTTCAGAGAGATTGCAGAGGAAGACTGGCCCTGGGATATCTTTCTTTAGGAATAAAGGGTACCTCAGTGCGAAACACAGCTGCAGTAGGAGGGGAAGGGAACAGAAGGGTGTTGATTTGAAACAAAACTGTAAGGTACCAGGCATTTAAACTCAAAGCTAAAGGGTCCCGGTTCTCGAAAAATAGGCTTGTCAAGGCTGCGCAGATACAATATAGTTTAGAGAGCAGTCTCCCTCCTTCCCTCTCTCTCCTTCCCTCTCTCTCCTTCCCTCTCTCCCTCCTTCCCTCCCTCCCTCCCTCCTCCTCTCTCTCTCTCTCTCTCTCTCTCTCTCTCTCTCGCTCGCTCGCTCGCTCGCTCGCTCGCTCGCTAAATATTGCATGCACCTCTTGTTTTGGGGATAAGCCAAGTGGACTCTGTTTGTTTGATGCACATCATGGGCCCAGAGAGCCCATGAGCCTGTGCTGCTGCTGCTTTGTCAGCCTCAGCCCCTTTGGAATGTGCCACCACCCCTGGCTTATACTTAACACTGTGTGTGGTGCACCTATACTTTCTACATTTTTTGGAATATGAGAGAAACGGAGGTATGAAAAAAATAAAGTTCTTTGCCTAAATAGAGACTCAGGATTGGGACTCAGGATTGGAACCCAGGGTGCTCAGAAACCTCGTGCTTGACTCTTTTGAGTCTTTCGTATGTCTCTTTTGATTCATATGTGAATTTGTCGTGAAAACAAACAAAAAACCTGAAAGGACAGGAAAAGGTTAAAATTGCCAGGCATGTTGGCATGGATCAGTGATTCCAGAGAAGCAAAGGCAGGAGGACCACGAGTTTGACAGTTTTGAGTATGGGATGAAAGCCTGTCTCAAAAGTGGGGAGGTGGAGGAGGTTAGAACAACAAGACAGCTTTAATCGGAACCTTTCCCAGACCTTCTATAAGGGGAGGAGTTTGTCTTGAAAGTCAATGAAGTGCCACAATCCTCTGCCCTGTTTGGAATTTGGCCTTTATTGTCTCAGGAGACTTGTCACCTAATGTGCCTTCATGTCCATGGAATGGCCAGCAAGTGATACAGGGACCTGAGAGAGTGCCCTCCTTGTGGCTTGGTCCTCCAGGGGTGGGAGAACCCCTTGTGGCTTTTGTCACACTGCAGAGCCTGAAGGGAAAAAAATAACTTCTTCCCTCAGGGTTCCAGCCAGAGTTCCTGGTTTACTGGGTACTTTTTGTTTTCATTTGTTTCAATTCTATAATTACATTCCAAGTTTCCAAATTTTGGAATTCCAAAAGATAGTAAGGATGATCGGGTGCCCTGTTTGAGGCACTTGTTTTCCTGCCCTCACTGGCCTGTTCCCTTATAAACAGAACTGCCCTCACCACAGAGCAGTGTGGCTAGGCACAGTCTTAAGGGGGAGGCACCGGGACTTGACTCCTGGGAGAGTGTTAGACAGTTTCAGTTCCTGTAGGAGTTGCCTTTTGGCTCTGACTTGGATCAGCTATCCTAGAAAGAAGAGAGTTCGGAGCCAGGAGGTGGTGACATACACCTTTAATCCCAGCTCTTGGGAGGCAGAGGCAGGTGGATTTCTGAGTTCAAGGCCAGCCTGGTCTGCTCCAGGACCACCACAGCAAGGACTATACAGAGAAACCCTGTCTCCAAAAAAAAAAAAAAAAAAAAGAGTTCTGAAAGACAAGACTGATTTTTATGTAATTTGAGGAGGGAGGAGTTAGTAGTTGATACTCATCGGAGATGACATGGCTGCTCTGTGGCCAGCTGGTGTGCCCTTGGCCCTTCCTGAGGAGTGTGTCTAGCTTCCCTTACACAGCTCTCTCACATAAGGCCTTAACATCACCTGTTGACAGTTCAGGGCTTTATAAACTTTCATGGAGGGGTCAGCTGTGGTGGCACACACCTGAAGAGAGCCTGAGGCAGGAGGATTGTGTGTTGGATGTCAGCTGGGGCAACATAATGAGACTTTACCTCAAAAATAAAAACAAAAGTCTTACTGTGTTGTATGTTGAT